>MVGT01003383.1:0-19029 GCA_002174775.1 Macleaya cordata
ATTTTCGATTTTTTTGAGATTTTTTGGAATATTCAACTTTTTTGGGATTTTGAGTATTTGAATTTTTTTGGATTTTTGGAATATTTGATTTTTTGATAGGGGTTGCCCCTTGGGCAGAAATATATGTACAAGGAGAAAGGTAAACTCTCGGGTTTAGAGAGGGGATTATTTTCTATGTACAAGAAAAGGTTTAAGGCTCAAAACTCGTTTTCTAGCGGAAATGAAGTTTCAACTAGGTTTTTCTGGGTTTTAGGTATCGGCCAAAGGAATGCCTCATTTCTGAACCTCTGTCGGCTTCACTTGCCCCTAGTCTAAGAGTTGAGCAGCTACCTCAAGCGTAGTACTTCTTGAGTTGGTCCGCATTTGTAGGCCTCTGGTGACTTATCCCGTCGAGGTCTGTCAATTGGACTGCCATCCCTGGGAAGATGTTCTTAATGATATAGGGACCCTCCCAATTTGGCTTGAATTTGCCCCTTGCGTCAGAGTGATCCACGGGCCTGATTTCTTTAAGCACAAGATCCCCTACATTCAAATTCCTCGGCCGGACTTTCTTGTTGAAGCTACGGGATATCCTCTGTTGGTAAGCCTGTGCATGACATGCTGCATCTATTCTCTTCTCATCAATGCAGTTTAAAGCATCTACTCTGGACTGAATCCAATCAGCTTCATCCTCGGTTCCTTCCTTCAGAACTCGGAGAGTCGGGATCTCAATTTCGATCGGGAGCACGGCCTCCATTCCATACACAAGAGAGAATGGTGTTGCCCCTGTTGGCGTCCGAATGGATGTGCGGTAAGCCCATAACGCATAGGGCAACTTGTCACTCCAGTCCTTATATGTTACAGTCATCTTCTTTAGGATCCTGACTAACGTCTTGTTGGCAGCTTCCACTGCTCCATTAGTCTGCGGCCTGTGAGGCGACGAGTTATGGTGCTGGATCCTGTATTTATCTAACAGGTTACGTACCTCCGACCCAATGAAATTCGGACCGTTATCAGAGATGACTTCATGTGGCACCCCATATCTACAAATGATCTGGTTCTGGATGAACCTTGCGGTGGGGGCAGACTTGACGCTCTTACATGAGATTGCTTCCACCCATTTAGTAAAATAATCGATAGCCACAATGATGTGGTTATGTCCATTTGATGAAGATGGGTGTATCTTGCCTATCACATCGATTCCCCATGTGGAAAAAGGCCAAGGGGATGCCAGGCAATTTAGTTCTGCTGGAGGAACATGGATAAGATCTCCGTGTATTTGACATTCATGACATTTTCTGACAAATTTTTCGCAGTCAGTATCCATAGTCCGCCAATAGTACCCATACCTACGGATCTTCTTAGCCAACATTCGTCCACTCATGTGCGGGCCACATACTCCTGCATGGACTTTTTCTAGAATATTCAATGCTTCGTCTTTGTCCACACACCTCAGAAGTGTATTATCAAATGATCTTTTGAATATGTGTCCTCCACATAAAGCAAACCCTGAGGCATATGACCTAATGAACCGCCGGTCTCTCTTGGTTGCACCTTCTGGATACTCTTGTGTTTCCAGAAACCTCTTGATCTCAGCATACCACGGCTCACTAGATTCTTCTTCTTCGAACTCTTGCACTTGGTAGCAGTATGCGGGTTCATCTCTCTGGATTACCTCAATTGGTCGAACTGTAGCTCCTTCCGGGATAGTTAGCCAAGATGATAGCACCGCTAAAGCATTCGCACAGTAGTTTTTGTTCCTGAACACATGATGGAATTCGACTTCATCGAACTCGTCGACCAGTTTCAAGAGATATTCATGATAGGGGGCCAACTGTTCGTTCTTCAGCTTCCACTCACCCTGAACTTGCTTAATGATCAGGAGAGAATCTCCGTAGACCATTAACCTTTTGATTGATAGGGCAAGGGCTGCCTTCAAACCTGCAATGCAAGCCTCATACTCTGCTATGTTGTTCGTGCAAGGGAACCCCAATCGAATGGCAATGGGTGTTCTGATTCCATCAGGCGATACTAACATTACCCCTATCCCTCTGCCTATCTTGTTATGGGCTCCGTCGAAGTACATTTTCCAGGGGATATCTTCTTCTGCTTCTTCCGATTCTGTAGACAAAATATACTCATCAGGGAATTCTGCTATCACTGTTGTTCTATCTGGGAGTGGATGGGCTGCAAGATGATCAGCTATCGCCCTCCCTTTTATGGATTTCTGTGTGACATAGGTTATGTCAAATTCTGATAAAAGTAGCTGCCATCTAGCTGTTCTCCCTGATAATGCCGGCTTTTCAAACAGATATTTGATGGGGTCCATTCGCGAGAGCAACTGTATTGAATGTGACAGCATGTAATGTCTGAGCCTTTTCGCGGCCCATACCAACGCAAAGCAAGTCTTCTCTAAAGGCGTGTATCTTGTTTCATACCCGGATAAAGTCTTGCTAATATAGTAAATGGCTCTTTCTTTACCACTGTCTTCATGATGTTGCCCTAAAGCAGCTCCCACTGAAGTGTCAGTCACAGAGATATATAAAATCAGGGGTTTCCCCGGAATAGGTGGGACCAGTACCGGAGGGCTCAGCAAATATTCCTTGATTCTGTCAAATGCTTTCTGACAATCCTCATTCCAAATCTTAGGAACATCTTTTCTCAATAATTTGAAGATGGGCTCACAGATAGGTGTGAGCTGAGCTATGAATCTGCTAATGTACTGGATCCTTCCTAGAAACCCACGAATCTCTTTTTCATTTCGAGGCGGAGGCATTTCCATAATGGCTTTTACTTTAGTTGGGTCTACCTCAATCCCTCTGTGACTGACGATGAACCCCAGTAATTTCCCTGATTTTACCCCGAACACGCATTTGCTAGGGTTGAGCCGTAGTTTGAACTTTCTCAGACGCTCAAAGAGCTTGGTCAAGTCTCTGATGTGATCTTCTCTTCTTTCCGATTTGGCAATCATGTCATCCACATAAACTTCTAACTCCTTGTGGATCATATCGTGGAAGAGAGTGGTCATCGCCCTCTGGTAAGTAGCTCCAGCATTTTTAAGTCCAAATGGCATCACTCTGTAGCAATAGATTCCCCAAGGTGTGATGAATGACGTCTTGGCCATATCCTCCTCTGCCATTCTAATCTGATTGTATCCAGAGAACCCGTCCATAAAAGACAACAAACCATGTCCAGCGGCATTGTCAACCAATATATCAATATGAGGCAACGGGAAGTCGTCTTTCGGACTCGCCTTGTTGAGATTTCGGTAGTCAATGCACATCCGAACCTTTCCATCTTTCTTGGGTACCGGCACTATATTTGCCAACCAGTCAGTGTACGTGATTGGAACCAGAAATTTTGCATCTAATTGCTTGGTAATCTCTTCTTTGATCTTCATTGTCCATTCTGGTCTCAATCTTCTGAGCTTCTGCTTAACTGGTTTGACTTCAGGGTAGGTTGGTAGCCTGTGCACTACCATCTCAGTATCTAACCCGGGCATGTCCTCATATGACCAGGCGAAAATATCTTTATACTCCTCTAGCAACTTAACCAGTGCCTCCCTCTCATCTGGAGATAAGCTGGTACCGATCTTCACCAGCTGAGGTTGGTCTTCAGAATTTAGGTTAATCAATTCGGGGTCTTCTTCAGTCGATGGCGACCTACCCTCATGCCGATCTAGCAACTCTCGGATCTCCTCAGGCACGTCCTCCTGAATGGCGACCCAGTCGTCATCTTCGGACTCATGTTCATGTTCACTGCCAATTTCAAGGTCCAGAACTGCTTCTCCAAAATCATTTTTATTTATGTACAAAACATCTTTTTGGTTTTTTGGTTTTTCAATTTTTTTGTTGTTTTTGAAAATATTTTGATTTTTTTGGTTTTTTGAAAATAAAGGAAAACTTAATGCAGAAACAAAATTAGTTGGGGCCCAGGAATCTCCCTCCTCAGACGAGGGTGCCCCTCCTCCTGCTTGACTCAGGTTGTTTTTTTTTGGGTGCCTGCTGCTACGGCACCAGTGAGCTCTCCTGCAAAATGGTTAGTGCTGGCAATATAATCATTAGAAATTGAACGAACAAAGAGATGAGGTTGAAGGTCTGTCTCTTCCGAGACCATGTTGACCCACTGCATACCTGCGAGGCTTTCATGGGGATCTCCCTCTGACCTCTCTGGATTGTCATTCCTTTGGGCTCTTATATTTTCAGAGGGTGCTCTCATCCCTGGATTACTCGCAAGCCTGTGTGCCACCCGGTATTGCTCAGCTGTATTCCGTACCATTTCTGCCTCTGTGTCTGGGGTCACCGACATATTGGCTTGCCTAAATGACAGCCTACCAGAGAAGGATTGCTCGGCATTTCAACAAAAACGTCCGAACAAGAGCATTCAGCGAAGGAGATTGGGTCCTACGCAGAGTATTCCAAAATACCAAGGAAAAAGGAGCAGAAAAGTTGGCCCCAACATGGGAGGGACCATACCAAATAACAAGAGTGATAGGTAATGGAGCCTACAAGCTGTGCAGGGCGAATGGAGAGCCAGTAAAGAATAGCTGGAACGCTATCAACTTAAAGTCGTACCATTTCTGAGACACTTTCATTTTTACTTTGCAACTTTCCTTGAAAGTAATACTAACTTAAGCATCGGAGGGCCGTTGGCAATGCCATCGGCCACCCTAATCTGTTTTCATGCAGAGCGTTACTAAACACAACAACATTTGAAAGTTACGAAGGAAGATACAGTATTATCTTAAACTTAAAACGTTTTTTTACTCCATTTATTTCTAAGTACTTTACTGACTTAAGCATCGGAGGGTCGATGGCAATGCCATCGGCTTCCCTAACCTTGAAATGGCTTCCCTAACCTTGAAATTGCAGATCCAACGTCAAGCATTCGACAAGGAATGTACCACTCGATCAAGCTACCTGTTGGGCTCAAGAGGGATACCACAGGCATGAGTATACCCGCACTCGACATTAATTATCGAGAACTAGACAATCTGGATATCGTACTCGACACGACTATCGACTGTGAAAATTGAAAAAGACTCTCGTTTTGTAAAAAGACAATCGACAAAAAGTGCAGTCGACAAAATGTGTTATGTGCATCCGAATTATTAAATTTACTATTATGATAGCAATTTGAAGGCCCATGTACATGTTAGTAAAGTCAGATGCACTCGACCGCTCGACGTGATCGACAAGATGATGAAATAAAAGCAAGAAGATAAAACCAGGTGTTGTATTGATATCCAAGTACCACCAAGTGGGTTACAAAAGTTTAACAAATTTTTTTTTTTGAATTTACGCATCCGGAGCTTTGGCATCCATAGTCGAAGGCTCGACCCCTCCAGCAATTGCGAATGGCTCCATCAAGGCGGGCTCGGTGTCAGAAGTCGTATCGCCTTCACCAGCGCAAAACTCTTCGTAGAGCGCGATGTCCTCGTCAGGATGCCAGTCGACACTCTTTCTAGCCTTGAACTCTTTCATTAGCTCTGCCTTGGTCTTCAAAATAGAGTCCAGAGCCACGGACTCTAGCTGCTCAAGAAGACTCACGTTCTTCGCTCGCTCGACTTCCAGGTCAGCCTGCAGTTGCTTCTTCTCATCCACAAGAAGCTCCTTCTCGGCCTCAATAAAGGCACGAGACTTTTCGGATTCGGCCAAAGCAAACGACTTCTCAGACTCGGCGGTCTTCAACTGCTCACATTCGTTTCGCAGCATATGATTAGTCGACTGCAGAGTCCTGACCTTCCCGTCGAGTGCCACATTATCTGACCGGAGGAAAAGTATACTTTGGAGAGACTGCAAAATGAAAAATCAAGAGTTAGATCCCAAGAGTAATGTAGTAAGCAAGAAATAAAATATTTTACCTTGAAAGCTTCCACAACTCCATAGTCAGAGGCCGCAGTCGAGCCGAGTTCCTTGAGTCGGGACTCATCCGCGGGGAAGAGCAATTTCTCGACCGACCCTTTTATAGCAGCAGGGTCAGAATAGACAGAAATGTCGTTCAGAAACGACAACATGATGGCTTCCTCAACAAGGTCGACAGATTCGACCCTTCGCCTCTTACCCGCTGCCGGCTCGACTCCACAAGGGGCTGGGAAGGTGGTGGCAAAAAGCTACCTTCAACCAATTCGATGGAGGCCTCGGCCTGCTGCTTTGCAGTCGACTTCTTCTTCTTGAGCAGCCTCGAGCGCGCCCGAGCTGCAGCCTCTTTAGTCGACGGAATTTGAAAGGTCTTCGTCATTTGGTAGTCTGCAAAGACCCGTTGCCGAGGGGCTAGAGGCTTGATTAATGAGAATTCATACCCCAGCAGCTCGAGCACTCTAACGATAAGTATGATAAATAGCACATTGACTGCTTGTGGGAGAGGGGTACCTTCTAGATCCTTGGTCGACTCCGACCACAATCGGCTTGAAGAAAGGCGCTCGTCCGATAAAAGATTTCTCCAATCTCGGTCGACTTCGGAGATAGCGAGAATTTGACTTGTCCGTTCAACAACTGCTGAACTGTGCACTGGGTTTTGGTTGAATTTCTGCCCTACAAAGGAAAACATCAATTAAGATTTCAGTCAACAACGATGTAAGGCATTACTATTGAAATCTTACCTAACTTACGCCAAGAATATGGAATGTCCGACTCTAGAATCGATCCGAGGACCAGTCGACCCCTCGCTAAGAAATAGCCTTCTTTTCAGTTGCAGTCGTTAGTGGTTAGACGGCTCACCAAATTCTCTCGACCAGTTCGAAGCACGAACTGATAACGACCTTTCTCTTTGCCGTGCTCCTTCAGGTAATAGGAGTACAACACCTCTTGCAAGCCAACAACTATCCCTCGTCGTTTGCACAGTGCCTCGAGTCCGAGCAGCAGTCTCCGCCGTTCGGCATCAGTTGACTCGGTGCAATCTCAAAATGGGCAAGGATTTCCTGGACCAGCTTTGGGATCGGCAGACGGAGTCCTTGAACAAAGGATACCTCGTAAAGGAAGGTCCAACCTGGAACCTCCCAGTCGACACGTTCGTGTCCCTTTGGAATCCTCAGCTCTATCGACTCTAGAATACGATAGGTGAGGCGCAGTCAAGTCAAATTAGATGATTCAAGCTTCGATCTTGGGTTGTTGGGCAAGATGTCTTGGGGTCGACTACACCCGTTGGAGTCGACGTCCATTTCGTCGTTAGGCCCATCCCCCCTGCAGTCAACTGCGGCCTCCATCAGGTCGAAATCTGGATGACCGGTTCTTAATAACGCTTCCGACTCGACCCTTTCAACTACCCTAGTTGGCTGCAAAAAGCTCTCTTAGAAGAATATGGGAGTAGGCTCGACGATGGTCACACCCTCGGCCCTTGTTGCAGGTGATGCAGAGTTCGCAGTCGACATATCTAGTCGACTGCAGCTGGACGAACTTGACTCGGAGTCGACAAACATGGTAGTGGAGGCAACTTAAAAAGGAAAAAGGGGGGAAAAGAATCGACAGTCCCTAGTATTACCCTTGCCGGAAAAACTCTGGTTATCGCCGGCAAAACTGTAACCAAAACCAAAACCCGACGAAAAGCAAGGCCCAGCAAATAGGAAAAACCAAAAATAAAAAAAATAGAGACAACAAACCCTTCGAAGTAAAAGAGAAAGATGAGAAGAACCTTCGAAACAATAAAAGAAAAAAAAAAGGGGGTTAAATTAGGATTGGTATTGAGCTTGGGGTTTTTCTCACTGTAGAAACCTCAAAATCCACACCGAAGAAAGGAGAGGTTCCAAGGAAAAGAGAAAGTTTTCAGAAGAAAATAAGAGGAAAAACAAGAAAGAAGAAGAAAACAAGAAACAACTCACTGAGAAAACTGCTGGACCAGGGGAAATTGCGGAGGCCTCTGGAAAGCTCTGGTTTTTTTTTTTCTTTCTTCTCTGAGAAAATGCTAAGTGAAGAGGAAGGAAAGGGCACAATCCTAGTTAAGGAAACTCATCTTTAAAAGTTGGGGATGCGTGTCAACGTTCCGCTGGGCATGACTTACGAAAAGCCAATCCACACAGTTTGGCTGCGAGTCGTTTCGCACGCCACACCCACAGGACGAATGGGGAGGTGCCACACGTTCAAGTACCGAACGATTACCACCTTCCTAGACTTTCCAACTTCAAACCAATGCGAACCATGAGACAAAACCGACTGGAACCCCTGCATGACAGCGCTCATACAGGCCCTAGTTAGGGCTCTCACTTGACCTTAGTAGTCGGCTGCTTCTTGGCACCACGTGCCAAAAACTAACAGTCGACGTCAGTGGTCGATTGCTTATAGGCATCATGTGTCTAAGTTTGCAGTCGACAACCTTAGTCGACAGTAATCAGGCTCCAAGGGCCAAGCATCTTTGCGGATGGCCTCATGGTCGACTACTGTTAGGCAACAGGTGCCTAAATTTCTGCCAACCCATGATTCGACCATCGCATCCTACCTCATGGTCGATTGCTCCAATCGATCCTATGGTTGATTACTCTCAAATCCCCAGTTGACTTCTGAGGTCGACTGCTTCTGTACATCCTGACTGCCCCTAGGGTAGGAACAACTTCGCCTGCTGAACCTCGTAGTCCACATAAGGGATCGACTGCTATGAATGATCGGGCAGAGAAGTTTTCACTCAACCACAATGGTCGACTGTTACTCTCTAACTCAGGAACTCTTGACTTAGAGAGTGGGGGACAAACTGTAGTGGCCAAAATTCGCTGACAGGTTTAATGGCCCATTAACCAAAAGGCTAGCATCTTTTACCAGGCCCAAGAGCCCATTAGCACAAGATCAGTTTCTATGGTCCAACATTCAAAAGAAGATAAGGGTTGACGAGTTCAAGCGAGGAGCACAGTCCACGTAAGACTCCTCAACCGTCATAATATCTTCCTTAAGGCTGACGGTTTCAAATCAGAGCTCAGTCCTCTCAACCCCAAAAATATCTTCCTAAGATCTGGGTAAAGTATCCCGAGATCCTAGGATGACTGATCTGGACCTTCCTTCTATAAAGGGAGATGGAGGCAGATTGAATAAGGGGTCAAACACAATCTCTCGGATTCTCTAAAAGAAACTCTCTGCAACTCGAGAGTATTTACGATCCTTCGCATAGTCAATCTCCCCTGGAGAGATTACATCATCAAGTCAAAGATTCGACGACTAAGATCTCGTCTTCTACCACACTCGGCCACGATCTACCAGAATAGGTGATACAGATCCATTCTTCTCCTTTAATTTTCTGTTTAATTTATTTCTCCAAAAACAAAAGTTGACTTGACCATCGGAGACTCTTAGGCCGGCACCACCCCGGCGCCTAGGAATCTTCACGTGCAATTTGCATTTCCTCCTATGCAGGTTGTCGGTGCCCTGATCTAAAATCAATTGTGGAATTTGCGGTCTACACATGCCAAGTTCGAATCCCAAACGGCAAACACCACCAAAAGAGAAAGGGATTAGGGTTTGAAATCGATTCAAACCAAAGAATAAATTGTAGTCTGAAGCCGATTTGAACCCACAATCGATGTAATCAGATGGAGAGAGAGAGAGAGATAGAAAGAGAGAGAGAGAATGCTGCATATATACCTAGCCATCGATTTCAGGATCGAACATCCAGTGGTTCAGTGTTCGCTATTGATACAGGTTGAAGGCGACATCCTCCAAGGGCTGAAATCGAGAAAGATGTGGTGACCTCCGTCTTGTTTTTTTTGTGCTCATCGCAAGGTTGCGTAGATGATGAATCTGGTTGTAGATAATGAATCTGCGAACTTGGAGAAGATTGAGCAAAGAGAAAGAGTACTGAAGAGAGAAATAATCAGTTATGAACTTATGGCGATGGACAGAGAAAAAAATCAACATTAAAAAAAAGAGGGGTGGGGTCGTGGAGAGAAATGAGCACGGGATGTGGGCTTTGCGAAAAGTGAAGAAATTTTTCGTTCTTTTAAGATGATTTTGTCAAATTTTGACGGTTTTCTTATGTTAAGATAAACTAGGTATATCCCGGGCCTATGGCCCAGTCAATACCTCGTTTGCATCTGCGCGTGTGATTTAGCAAATAGGTTGTCTATCCTCTCTACACGCGCTTCGTACGCGTGGATTGGATGTTCAAACGCTATACGCGCACTATGTCTACGTGTGCTTCACGTGCATCTCTATAATAATGTTCACCCACTAAAAGTTTCATTTGCAGGTATGTTCGACAAATTAAGCTGCGCTTTATTTAACTGTCACTAACAAATTAACCTTTGGATCAATTTTATTCAATCGTACATGTAAGTTTATAAAGATTAGTTCGTCCATCCCATTCAAAAAGCCACCTCTAATCATTTCTCACTCGTTTCTGTAGGTTCAAGCGGCAAGTGTTGAGTGGAGAATATGGAGAAAGAGACGCTAAAAAATTAGGGTTTTGTGGGAGGATGAATGAGGAAATATATCTTTTATATGACATTAGTGCATTTTCAAGACAATGGACGTTAAAGCAGTAATGTTTAGATATTTTCTTTTTAATGTTGGGTCCCACGGATACCGGCTTCACACCTACCGTAAGTATTTATTCAACCCTTCTGCCCACTATACACCAGTGTGAGATTGTGGGTCCATGTTGGAATCGTTTGAGTCTCACACTCCCACTTTAAAGCTTTCTGTCACTCCATCTAAGACTCTTGATTGCAGCACATTTTCTTTTTTACATCAGTACCATCTAACATCCACCCCCTTCCAAACAAAAGCATAAAAAATGAGAGAATAACAAAAATAGAGAGATGATGGACCCACGTCAACCCTCCAAACCCAACCCCAAACAATAGTTAAAAACTAATCGATATAAAAACCCCACTTTAGTTTAATAACGTTTTGAAAGCCAATCAATATTATAATAATATTTCTTATTATCACAGCCCCTCAATGACATTGAAAGAAACGCCTCCTATTTAATTGATAGCTTTTCTCATTTTTCTGTCGACAAACCCACTTTTATAAATTCTTAAAACAAATAATATCAGATGGGAGACATTATACAGTCATACTATATTTTACCTATACAGAGTACTGTGGTCAGGATACGAAAAATACAATTTAAAAAAAAACAAAAGATGTACTCGGTGTTGCCGGATTCCAAAACCTTCTCCCCAACCCACTCTGGATCTTCAGTCACTCTGACACCGGTGGAGTGGTGACGGAGATGGATCGTAGTAAGTTGGTGATGATAGGAAGATGACGATGATGGTGGAGATGGTGATGGAGGATGTGGCCTTTTATCTGTGTTATCCACCGTTCTCAAAACCTACAACTGATTGCGGTAGAAATTTAGAGCTTCAATGGATCAATAAATAAACCCAAAAAAAAATAGATACATTTGAAAAAAAATAGATAAAAGAAAGATGAGGGATCATGAAAATCGCTGCAGATAGAGTTCCAGGCTCTCTTATCTTGATTTATTCCGCCTCTTCTATTGAATTTTTTCAGATATTAAAAAAAGTTTCAGATCATGTTCCAGGCTCTCATCTTGATTTCTCCCCACTCTTTTGTCATTGTGATGGCGGTGGTGGATGGGAGTTTTTTGTTAGAGATGAAGCCTTCTTCCAGTTGTCAGCTGTCCACGGTTTTCAAAACCTGTAACTGAGGTAGGAAAAATCCAACATATTTAGAGTTTCAATAGAAAAATGAATACACTACAAAAAAAACCATATATAGAACAAAAAAGTCAAAGAAGAAAAAAGATGAGGGGTACTGAAAATCACAGAAGATAAATGCTTCCCCAAACCACTCATATCAGACCTGCAAAGAAAGGTAAAGAAAAACATATGCGAAAGGGAGAAAAAAGAGAGAGAGAGAGAGAGACAGCCGAACTGAGATTTACCTATTACAGCAAAGAGACAAAGCCGAACTGATAAATCTATGGATCTTGTTTTGATGGACTTTACAGATCTGAAGATCAAATAATAAAACCAAGAAACAAAGTTTCAAAAAAATTAAAAATATACCTTCTTGGATGTCTTCTTCTCTCTCACTTCTTACCTCTCTTAGCCAAGCACCATGACTTGCTGCTTACGGCTACCCTGCTTGCTGTCGCTGTTTGCTGCTACTAAAGAGAAATACAGATGACACAGATCTAGCAAATTCCATATCGAAAAAACTGAAAGGAGAAAGGGCTAAGCTAGAGAGAAAGATGAGAGCCAAAGAAAAGAGTAACAGAGAGAGAGAGAGATTTCGTACCTCTTCTGCTTGAGACCACAATTATCCTAATTGCTACTTCTTTTCTACTTAACATAATGGAGAGAAAGAGAGGGATTATTACGCATCACAATTTAGAGTATATTTAATATCCTAGATTTAGAGTATTGAAATACCTATGCATGCCATTAACACACAAAAATGTGTTGAGAGTCTATGTATAATATCCATCACAATTTTCAAAGATGCATATTAAAGCAAAAATCATAGGGCATACCAGTTTAAGTGATTTATACCCTAGATCTTCTTCGTAGAAACCCTCAATAAGTACGCAATGGACCTCCATTCGAAGTAACGAAGTCAATAATAATAAGGAATCTGTTATTGAAAAAGGAAGCCCATTAGATATGTTAACCAACAGAAATTAAATACATACCCCAAACAATGTGCAATCAACTGAAATTAAATATAAACTGAATTCAAGTTAACAAAACTTAAATATGCTTGGGTAAGAAAAATCTTCTTAAAGACCCTAAAAAAGCAAGCAATGGATTTACAACACCAATCATGCAAGAACAAATACCCATTTCATTACAATTATCCACTACAGCAACCCTAAAACTTAAAAAGATACAACAACCCTAAACCTAAAATTACATAATGTTTGATTTTGGAGATACCATCTTTTTAACTCCATCCTGCTGTAACCTACGAAGGTGGAAATCATTAAGAAACAAACATGAAAATAAAAACCCTAAAAATAATGACGCTTAATGCTTAACTTTCAACAGACATAAACTTCCATTTTTGCTCGAGAAAATTTGTAAAAGAAACACATTCAACTTCCCCTCTAATCTTTTCATTAATGGGGCTTACAACAAAAATAAATAAATTAGTGTCTTTACAGTAAAAAAAAATAAAAAAAATAAATTACCAGCACACAAACACAAAGAAAGAGGGATAAGGATAGATTGGGTATAGATCAGCATCCATAGTGAGTCGGTTTGTTTCTTCTTGAAATCTGCAAAAAAAAAAAGATAAAGAAGAACATTGCCTGGGAATCCTACAGCTGCAGTCTCTCCCCCTGTCGTTGATCACACACTTAAAACAAAAATGCACCATTAAGATTAATTTATGTTACCAATTGATTACTTTAGTTAATTAACCAAATCAATAAAGAATGAACTTAAGTTACTTTAATTAATTTAACCTCTCATTCAATTGTTTTAATTAATTCATACTTTTGTCCCAAACATCAAATAGAGATTTGTTCAACCTTGGGCCAGCCTTGGACTGTTACGAAAACCACATCGTTTGGTCCTTCAATAAATTCTACAAACTATTTGTAGTATACATCTCTCAGCCCGTTTGGTAAAATTTATTCCAGAATTGTTTCTCTTCTTAAAATTAATTATGATAGAAACACTTTTACCAGAATCATTTATTGCATAAATTTTAACAAACAGTTTTTTGTATACAAAATTGATTACTGTGAAAAAATGTTTATGGTTCAAAAACAGTTTGGTATAAATTAAAATGTTTATGGTTTTTTTTTCTATTAATTGTTTTTAACCTTGACGAGGCAAGGGCTCTATTAATTACTTTGCTTAAAAGTAAATCCATGTCAATAAAAAATCACTAGGAAGCTTAAAAGTAAATCCATGTCAATAAAAAATCACTAGGAAAAAAATAAATTAACAAAGATTTAATTAACCATTAGCTTCCATAAAAATAAGATAATACTACCACATGTTTAAAAATAAAAATTAATAACATTATTTTTTCCTACCAAAAAACAATTACATTGTCTCAACCTGAATTATGGGACCTATATATTGCATCAGCAATTTCATCTCTAAAGGCATTCATCTCTTGTCGTCGTTGTCGTTGCAAATGTAAGGACATGCCAATAGGTTGCTCATTAGGTTGATCAGGTTGAGCATCATCCCGCTCCAGCACACATTCTTCATTTTCATACATCGAAAACCAATCATCATCTCTACCTTGCATCCGAATGAAGTTGTGGATAGCACATGCTGCTACAACTATATATGTCTGCGTTGTAAAAGGATATGGAGCGGGTTGTTGCAAGATTGGAAAGCGTGCTTTCAGTACACCAAAACTCCGTTCAATAGCATTTCTTAATGAAGAATGCGCAAAATTGAACAACTCCTTAGGCTCCAATCGTTGATTGCTGCCACGTCTATATTCTTGCAAATGATATCGCACTTTACGATATGGAGCAAGAAAACCCGGCATGTTGGGATATCCTGCATCAACTACATAGTACTTACCTGAACAAAAAATTTCATGTTATAAGATTACAATAGGTTCTCAAACTAAATGAAAAATATATATTAATACAAGAATACCTTCAGGCGGGAGAGGAAAATTTAACCGTTTATTCCGCAAAGCCTCCCACAATACGCGTGAGTCATTAGCAGATCCTTCCCAACCAGCATATACATAAGTGAACCGTAAGTCGAAAGAACATATTGCCATCACGTTCTGTGTCACAACCCCTTTCCTATTGATGAAAGGAAGTTGTTTACCAGTAGGCACAATCGCTTTAACATGTGTTCCGTCTATTGCACCGATGCAGTCCTACAATTAAAATAGACATTATAAATATAGTTTCAAGAAAAACAATGTGCTTAAATCATCATACATACATTAATTCGTACCTTGAACCATGGATAATATTTTGGATTATTAAAGATTTCAGGTGGAGTGTTTAAAACTGATGAAGGTTTAATAACTTCTTTGGAGAACTCTATCATAGCCATCAAAACTTCATTAAAATATCGACTTATCATTTCTCCAGAGTGTTGAAAATGCTCTTGCATCAATCTGTTTCGTTCATTATGCCCTAAAGTGAGGAGAAAAATCGCCACTTGTTCTTCTACGCACACCCATCTGCTGTCACGTAAAAGTTATTTTTTTTTAAGAATGTTGCATAACTTCAAAAAAGTTGCCTTCTCCATGCGAAATTGATCAAAACATCTAGCAGGATGGCCATGCAAAACTTCCAGTACAAAATGATGTCCCGTAAGCACTGAATCTCGACAAGGTTGCTTGTAAATACGAGTGTTATATTATTCTACAACTGCCGCAGCAATAGCTAATATCATGACATTCTCTTCATGGTCTTCATCTGAGTCCATTGCAACTGTTGAATCAAATAAATCTTTAAAGACTTAACTATAAAATATAATATAAATTTTCATGCATATTACAAACAAAAATGAAATTCGACAGGGTGACCTCTGTAAATAGTGCTTAAACTCCTTATAAATGCATTTAAAAACCTACAAGATAAGGCAGATATAAAATTTATAATCATTAATGCACATTTATGTGTAATCCAAACCACCACACATAATTTATATATAACCAACTAACCATCCCATGTCATAATATTATGAAATATCAAAACAATCTTACAACCACATATAATCCATAACCTATTAATTATCCCTTGTCATAGTACTATGAAACAATCAAACAACCACACATAATCCATAACCTACTAGCCTTGACGACTCAAATTAAAATAAGTTACTAGCCATCCAATGTCTCTACTCAATGTACTAGTTGTTGTATTAATAACAACCCCCAATAAAACTCATTGCATCCTAGCCTCTATGATCCAATGCTTTTCAACCATTCCTTTTGTAAGTCAAGGTCTAATGACATGAAAGCTTGCCTCCATCCAGGTTGTTGGAATTTCTCAAGTGCAGCCATTACACTTTGGATGCTCACACCCTCAATAGATTGCAAGTACTTTGTACAGTTCGGTATCGAATAAGGATCAGCTTCTGGGTCACTTGGAACATACTTCGACTTGGTAGCGTCTGCAATAGCAAATAATGCATCACTCAATCCTGAGCTCTTTGTCTCTTTCCTACTTTGTTGTTGTTCATAAGAAGGTTTACGCTTCCCCCGATCACTTGTTTTCTTCATAAAGCTTTCAACTTCATTTTCTTCAACGAAAGCAGTTGATCCTTGTCTTGAGTTTGGGATTGGCGTTTCATGATCAGCCCTGTCTTCATCGGGTTCATAATAATGAGTTGGGGCATCCTTTGTCACCTTGTCTTCAGCTGATGCATATCCGAGATTGCCAGAGGCAGTCGTATCACCAAATACTATACATAATTCTTCATATATGGGACAACCTGATGTCTTACATTTCTTATGATCAGGATACTCCTGTATTTAAATAACAAAATCATTAGAATAATATTTGTTGAACTTAAAAGTACAATATTGGTTGCATATATAATTTACCTTCAAATATGACTCCCATACTCCATCATCATCAACTTGGACCATTTTGTTTGTTGGATTCCAACCAAAACCACTTATCCCCATAAGTTTCTTAACATCCTTGTACCTTATCCTCAAGAGATTGTACCGATTCTTTATCTGTTCCATCGTCAAATTTTTTCCCATCTTCTTGTTAAATTCATCCTTTACATGAGTCCATGCTGATTTCAGAAATGAATTTGGTCTATTCCCAAGTCGTACTTGTTCAACTAATAAGTCACATAATTCTTTTTCCATCTCAGTAGTCCATTGTGCAATTTCTTGCTTCACAGCTTTTGGGGCTTGAACTTTTGCCATCTAAAAATGTTAAACAAAATAAGAAGTTTCAACCAAATTGGTCGATGCCAAATGATATTGTAAAAGTTATATATATCATATGATGCAAGTGATGATCTGTTTCATATGAAAATATACCTCAACAACATCATAGAATTGACTGCTACCAAAAGAAAATGGAACTACATTCTAATCTTATTATTGGTCCATGCCGAAGTTCTATACACATATATACATCCTAAGGTATAATTCACTAATAGTTCATTAGAAGTACACATCTACAAACAAAATTACACTAAACAGATTATCAACAACTAGAAGAAAAACCACGCCCTTCTTGACAGCGAAATCCAAGAGCAGACATAAATAACTTTCACTTGTTGCAATTATTTCTTAAAAACTCAAATTGTAAATTCGACTGGTACGAAGGCTATTGGTGATGGCCATCAACTTCATTAGGGCTTCATTGTTGGATTGTCCTGGTAAATGACTAAATGTTCATGCAGTAAATATGATTTGTACTACTTCAAAGTTTAAACCATTTTTAACCTTCTAACCAAAATCACATATTCCATGTACAACGGGATTACCATCGGCATTACGTATAAGAACACGTAACGAATGAACATGCTGTCATGTGGTCTGTTTAACAAAATTGAACAGAGGTTGTTTAGAGAATTCACTCTTGCACTCCACTTTTGACTTCTGAAACCCATATTCAAAAGCCACGCAAAAAAATTTCATATAACTAAGCTGGTTGATACATATTCAGATCATGCAAAAAAATTTCTTCCAAATTTCCCATTGCTTGGTTGTTAACACTAAATATTTGCTACCACAAACAGACAGAAGGCAAATGCAAATTCACATTGATAGATTGGAATTTGGTTAATATTATATGTAAATTATTATACTTAACCAAAATTGAAAAGCCAAAAATACGAAAATATAGCTGTTAATAGTTTAACGGAAAACAACTTCATCAATACCAATAAGAAGCAGTACAATACAAAATTTAGACGAAATTTTTTTTTTCGCTCATCCAAATTTTTTTTTTGCCGCACATCCAATTTCTTACTTAGCAGTTTCCTGATGATCTCAGATAAATATTTTAAATTTAGAACCATTTAGAGATATATAGAAATCTAAACCTGAAATCCAACCCACAAAATTTTGCCTGTAAATCTTACATTCAAGAAAGAAAAACCTAAATTCAAAGCACCCATTAGGGCATGGTTCAGATTTGGAGAGAAGAGAGAGTAGAGAGAAGAGAGAAGAGAGAGAAAGTACCTGCTCGTTAATGGATCTGTAGAACAGAGAAGGAAGGAGACCTTTGGTGCTTTTCTCGTTTCGATCGGGCATGATTCAGATCTGGAGATTAGGGTATGTTTTAGATCTAGAGATCGACAAGAAGGAGAGATAAGTAGAGAGAGAAATAGGAGAGAGAAGAGAGAGAAAGTACATGTTCTTCCATGGAGTTACAGAAGAGTAGTAGACTTTTTAGGGCTTTTCTTTTTTCGATCGGGAGAGATGGAAAATAAAAACCCGATATTTGTTAATCAATTTTCTGTTTCTATAAATACCTTTTTTCTATTTATACTTCTAATGATAAACTTGTTTCTATTTATAAGATAATCAGTTCTATAATTGTTACCAAACAACCAAAGAAAATCATAAAATTGATTATGACGCCCAGAACTGATTAAGAGCCTCATAATGAGTTATTTTAATGGTTGCCAAACAGGCTCTCTGTTTACTGCCCCTATCCAGTACCACCCATATGTGTTTGAGATTTTAAATTTCAAATTTTCAAAAGGAAAAAGAGATTTGACCTTAATAAAGATATTTGTTCATCACTTGAATACAAAAACACAGTTCATCTCTATGTCAACCTGCAGTCATCCCATACCAAACCTCAATCTCAACAACCTGTAACTAATTAAAAACCCTGTTTGCTATGAAACAATGACCGAAAGTAGAACTTACCAATCCATCTAAAGGGATAAAATTTGGGACATTTCCAGATTGCAACTCTATATCATCTGGTATCATCTACAAACAGGAAATCTGTAAAATTGAAGCCAATGGGATCAGATTTTTCTATGGAACCAAGGAAAAACATGTAAGAGAGGTGGTCAATTCATTTATAGATTAGTCACAAAGTTGAAGTTATTAATAAGAGGTTATGCAAAAGTCTTTTTTATTGAATTAGTGAAGTCGGTACACTTGTTAGCAAGTTGAACTGGAAACATCCTAGAGACTTTTTATTAAACTTCTCAAACAAAACCCATCTTTTCATCAA
>MVGT01003388.1:0-29651 GCA_002174775.1 Macleaya cordata
TAGTACAGATTTCACTTGCACTCCATTCATAAAGTTTTGAGAATCTCTAACTATTGAGTAATGATTTGAACTTTTGAAATTATTTTTGAATGCTGGAATCTTTGTTATGCTACCTTATGAATATTGTGCATTTAAAATGCTAGATCAATGATATCTTAAAGGTCAATTCATGTATGCAGTAGTCACTTTTCAACAAACAATGAGCTTATTATTATTCAAATTTTTCTTCATTGAATTTTGTGGGTACATTCACTGCAAACCCTCACGAGACTATAACTCGTCCACTAGGGTAACTTAGGGGTTTAAAGGCTTATTGCATACGCTAAATGCAATCAAAAATACCAGCGAAAGTGGTGTAGTTAGGAATTGTTGTGTTTGTTTTGCTTGAGGACTAGCAAAATGTAAGTTTGGGGGTATTTGATAAGTGCCTAAAATTGCATATCTCAATACTTTTTCTAGGCATTANATATATATATATATATATATATAAAATAAAGAGAGAAGTCTTGAGCAAAAAAAAAACCGAAGTGAAAGAAAAATCAATTTGTTGGAAAATGACATTGTTGTAAAAGCAAGAAGGGTGAAAGCCGTTGGTGCAAAAAGCGAGTAAACTGGAATATCACAGATAAAGCCCAAGAGGTATTAAGGTGAACATCCAAATCTCTCGTAGTCTTGGACAGCTGGCTTGGTTTTGAATCAGTCTTTAGTTGGTTTGACCATTTCTTAGTGATTATCAATGTTAACTTAACTTTGGAAGAGCTGGATTACTATTCTTGCATAGTACAGATTTCACTTGCACTCCATTCATAAAGTTTTGAGAATCTNGATCAGGAATTTCCGAAGATCATCAACCTCTCTCTTACTGAATCCCTCTGGAGATCATTAATGGCAATAAAATCAAAATATATTGAAGATTGAAAGATGATCCCCAACAAGTCTTTGATCTTCTTCTTCTTCCTCCCCTTTTTCCTTTCCTTTCTTTTCTTTTCTTTTTCTTTTCTTTTTCCTTTTCTTTTCTTTCCTTTTCTTTTTCTCTTTCCTTTCCTTTCCTTTTCTTTCTTTTCTTTTTCTTTCTCTTCCTTTCTTCTTCTTCTCTAGACGTTTCCCCCCCCTCTCTCTCTCACACGCCACTCTCTTCTTCCTCATCTCAATCTCTCAATCTTCCTCTCTAACTCACGTTTCTCTCTCCTCTCCATCTCATCTCAATTTCTTTCTTAAATCTAGGGCATAATTTTGAGTGGAGTTTGGATGGTTGAAATCTCTCCCAAATCTAGATCTAAAACTAGGTTTTCATCATTGTGAAGGAATTGATGGACTTGGGTGGTCTCNTTTTTTTGTCTCGGTTTCGAAACCAACCCGTTTGGTTTCGAAACCAAAACTTTCCTGAAGACATTTTCTAGTTTCGGTTTCGAAACCAACACTTTTGGTTTCGAAACCGCCGTGTCTTTCACGCATCTTCAGGGGCATTTTTGGGAGTATCTGTTCTGGGTTTATAAAAGGGGTTTTCGAAACCCACTCGATGTCTTCTCACATTTTCTTGGGATTTCGAAAAACACAAGGAGAGGATTCTCAAGNATGGACTTGGGTGGTCTCTCTCTCATGGCATGCAAGGAGATAGTGGGATGGCTTGAATTAATGGTGAGATTGTGATTTTTTTTTATGTTAATTTGAGCTGTAAAGTGTGGATGAAATGTGTATATAAAGGGGAGGAATGTTGAGGTTGAAAATAAGACCTATTTGGGGTACAAAACTGTAGATTTTAATTGTGTAGTAATTTTTATTATGTTTTTGGTTATGTTTTTAGTGTGATTGAAGAACTACAATTGAAGGAATAAGAGATTGGTTCAACAATATGGGTTTCATCCTCATCTTTATTAGTTTCTCTTATTTTGTGAATTTATTTGATAGCATGTTCTTCTAAATCTCAGCTAGGGCTGAGATGAAGCCCTTAGTTTAAATAGATTTTTTTTAGTTTAATTAAATTGTTCTCAATGGATTATTATTGTTGAAGTATGATTTTAATTTCTGAATTTTAACAGATTGCTTTCACCATGTATGTCAAGCATCCATGGTAGTTAGATAATTTTTCTGTTATTTTTCAAGCCATTGATAACTGATTTAGTTTAATCTGTGATTGGTTGTGCCCTAAAAAGACAATCAATACTAGGGATTAACATATTTGCTGAAATTAAATCATCCATTTGAGATAATTAATTTTTCATGATCATATCTTTGAGAAAGCAAGAGATTTTCATCTCTAATGTTATTCGTATAAAAAGAGAACAATTTGTTAAACTAAGATTTTCTATTCAGCTATGTGGTGGATTCAAAAGCCTTAGTGTTTTTCTATATTGATTTTATAAATTTTATTTTAATTGTGTTTAGTTTAAATATATGCTCCAAACCAACAACATATTTTTCATTGGATTAGTATTTGTTAACCAATTAAGTTTAATTTTACCTCAAAGGCAATTCTCTGTGGGATCGACTCGTTTGCCACAACTAAATTCATCGAATAGTCGTGCGCTTGCGATTAAAGCAAGGTTTAAAATTAACTAATTAATTTTGATTAGTTTGAAACCACATCACATTCTTAATCAAATTAACAAAATATAAGAACATCAATAACTATAACAATAACAACAAAGAAATGAAGAAACTTATAGTGCAAAACTGGTGATTGCAGTGAGAGCTTTTCACATTTTATAAGGGGCAATGACTGATGGGTTGCCAAATTTTAATATGGGAGGTCAATTGATGATAGTTTTATTTTCTTGATTAGTAATATTTATAGATTTATTGGTGAAAAATTAATTCAGGGATTTGAATAGAGATAATTAATCACATTAATTAAGGAGATTAATTTAGGCATATTTTTTTTTAAAGAGAGTGAAACCCAAAACGTTTATAAGCAAGCAAATACTACATTTTAAAAATTTTCTATATGTAATTTATTTTGTAGTAAATGTGTTGTAACTAATATGATTTTAAGAGAAAGTGGTCATGGACCTTAAGGTACCGTATTATAACTGGGAGAGAGGACGTTTCGTTTTGGAATTTTAGTTACCAACCTAATTGGGGAGAATTTATTAAGAGAAAGTGTACTAAGGGCATTTCTAGTAGGAGCATGTAAACTGTTTGATCAAGCAGTTTTCATGCTCTAGTGGGAACCCTTAACCCCTAAAAATGGATCCCAATCATGCTCATCCCATTAACTCTACGCTCAATATTTAATTTCTAAATATTAGGAAAGCTATTTCTCTCTCACACTTTTTCTATTTTTTCTCCTTAAATAAAGGAACACACATATCTTAACTAATTTTTTTCTCTCTCTTCTTTTTTCTCTATTTTTTTTTGTTTCTTTACCCATTTTTAGAGATTCTCCACTAAAGCAAAACACCTTTTCATCATGAATTTTCCATTTTTAGGGATCTATTTTTAGATTTTCCACTAGAATTGCCCTAATGGCGTGATTAAAAGGAGTCCATTTTGTATTTACCCTTTTTTATAATAGCTAATTATAAAATTAATGGGATGGACTTGTGGCAATTAATACAAAAACTCCCTACCATAATTGGGTATGGTATTTAAAATGGCTAATTAATTAATTTTGTAATTGATCATGATCATTTTAACGGTTAATTTTAAATGGTTGTCAATTTGAAATCTCTATATAGATAGTGATATAATTTCTTTTCTTTAAATTTGGTATTTATTATTGTTTATAACAACTAATTATCGAATGTCAATTAATGTATGTATTTAGAAATAAATGTGTCTGACGTGGCAAACTTTTTTTGATGTGACACTCTAAAAGAATAGAGTGCCATGTGGATAGAAGAGACTGCCACGTCAGACGCTTCAGCTATAGTAATTTAGTATAGATAATAGATAATAGATATAGATATATAGATAATAGATATATCCCTGTACCATATCTTAAAATTTTGGAAATTGAGAAATCCTCCACACCCGTATCCCTTTATCCAAATCCCCGTGTCCGAATTGGTGCTTGATAGGATGGCTGATGATGGCACATACAGGGGCGGCCCTAGACAAATTGAGGCCCTAGGCGAGATTTGAAAATGGGCCTTACATATATACAACATTATATAGTTATGTATCGCAAACCCTCATCCTTACTCCGGGCTTGGGACCGGCAATGTAACGTTTTAGCGCTAAATAGACGGATTTAAAAACTTTTTTTTTCATAGATAAATAAATAAAGTTCTTATCTTTAATCTTTTAAAAAAATAATTAGCCAAAGTTTATCTTTCTTGCTTTTTGAGAAGCAAAATTATTAATTAAATCATTGTATTCGAGAATTTTTAGAATATCTTTTTCAATAGATAATATCACTAAACCATTTAGTCTTTCTTGTGACATAGTTGATCTTAAGTAAGATTTTATTAATTTTAATTTTGAAAAACTTCTTTCTGCGGAAGCAACTGTTACAGGTATTGTTAATAATATTCTATAAAAAAAATTTATATAATTTAATATTTCAGTTGCAGTTTTTATTTCTGATTTTAAAACTTCTTTTAAAACTTTTAATTCCAAAAACAAATCTTGACCATTAATATCACAAGATTCCCCATGTTTTAAAAATTTCTCAAGATTAAGACAAAAATTTTTTAAGTTATCATCATCTAATGATTTTAACTTTTCTAAATCAAATAGACATCCAAAAATTTCTTCATATTTTTTAAACTGTTGAAATCTTTCAGTAATTGAGGAGATTGCTTGATCTACTATATATATAAAATAACCGGTTCTAAAAGATTCTTCTTCTGACTGAACAAATTCGTTTTCAACATTACCATCAAAGTGTTTATTTCTACTAATTTTACGCTTTTGACGAAATACAGGCTCTATTTCCATTTCATATGCAATCTCTTTAGATAAAATTATAGCTGATTCAAATCCTTCTATTCTATACTTTTCAAAAAAAGTGAGAAGACTTTTTAACTGATCTATAGCAATATCAATACGCATTTCTTTAGATTGTAAATTTTTACTAACTAGGTTAACAGTGAATAATATTTCATACCAAATTATCATACCTAACAAGAACTCATAACTTTCTATATCATGTGTTGCCAAACTTTCAGCTTCACTCTTTATTTTAGGATCTTCACAAATTTTTGCTAATTTAAGTAAAGCGTCTCTTATTTGTGGAGCTTGGTATCTTATTTCTTTTATGCTTTCAACACGACTCTCCCAACGTGTTTGTGATAATGGTTTAACAGTTAAAGAAGGTACACGATCTAATAAAATTTTCCATCTCTTTGTTGAAGAAGAAAATAATGTATATATACGTTGTACAATACCAAAAAATGACAGCTATTGGAGAAGAATTTGCCATATCACATATGACTAAATTAAGACTATGACATCCACATGGTGTATAAAATGCTCTAGGATTTACATCTAATACTCTTTTTTGTACACCTTGTTGTTTACCTTTCATTTTCGATCCATTATCATATCCTTGTCCTCTAATATCATTAAACTCAAGTTTAAGTATTTCTATTACATTGACAAGTTCACTAAAAAGTCCTTTTCCTGATGTATCATCTACTTTTATAAATTCTAAAAAATATTCTTCTATTGTTATTGGACTTGTAGAAACATTTAAACAACGTAGTATTAGAGTCATTTGTTCTTGATGACCCTAGGCTGCTGCCTAATTGGCCTAGTGGTTGGGCCGGCCCTGGGCACATAGTAGCATTATCAAGTCTTACAGTCATAATGTGTTATTCAGCAATGATCTTTCTGCTTATGATCTAATATTACGACATCAATTTGACGATCAAAACATCATCATCGTAACTGGGGTTAATTTGATTAATATGTTAGTAAAAACTGTACTTTATAATTACAATGACACGTGTTCAATGTATTTAAGAGGTACAATCACTGAGCAAGTATAGAAAAATAAGGTTAGGAATAAGGAGAAGGGAGAGGAGAGGATTGACATGTTATTTTATTTCCTCTGTATACAATTAAAATTAGGATACTTCTACTCTCAACTTAAATAACGCGAGTGAGACAGAGCTACTTGATTGGATCGGTGGAGATGAGATATCTTTATTGCACGCTCCTCTACCAGAAGAAGAAGGAACAACCAGCGAGGGGCTGTCCTCATCCTGCAAAAAACAAAATTGCAAATAATGACCTTTAGAGCTAATGACATTATTAACAGTGATAACTGAAAAGAACAGTTATCAGTGACCTTGCCAAAAAGATAACAAAACCCTCACTGGTAGATCTGTAATGAACAACAATTTCTAGCAATAGAAGTGTGTTTGTATAGCAATATTTGGAGTTGATCAATGTGAACATAATAGACTGAGCAGCAAGTGCAAGCTTTTGGTATTATAGAAAAGAATGGGCATAAAGGGTCGCCTCAACTAAGGGAGATAGAATATCTAGCTACAAATATGTGCCTAGTAAGGAGCTGGGCGAAACCTCAATAGAAAATCAGTTTCAACTTCATTTCTCTCAATTTTTTTTTTTTTCTAATACAATTATTGATATTTATCTACTACCAAGTTTGGCTCGGAAAGAATTGAATAGGCATGGATGATGGCGAAGCATTTCATTGGTTCCAAGTTCCAACCACTCAATTTCGCAATTCACGGTGCTTGAACAAGGCTAACAGAAACACAAAAAAACATCTCCCATAATTCACCAGCTTGTTTCCAAAGAGGGACACACAAAACAACTCTCTAAAACCCTAAGGCTTGGTAGTTGCATATTTTCAAGACTAAAATAAAAAGGTCAATGATCAGCTCCGAGACCAAACAGACCCATGAAGTCCCATGTGTAGCTTAAAACTACGTTTTAAAGATCTCGGGAAAACCCCAACGGTACGGTAGTTCTCTGTTTTGGTTTATATGTCAGCTTCTCATATTCAAGTTCTTCCTTACGATCTGGCCCTATATTCTCACCTAGAAGACCTTCTAGTTAAACCATGTATATCTTCTAGGTAGGACCCATCAAAAACCAGATTTGTCTCCGTCCAAGTGAACTAAACATCTTGATAATCCATCTATAGATGGTGACCTTTGTCTATGCCAATTCTGACGTCTGATACCATTTTAAGGGATGATTTTTGGTGCGCATGATCCCTTTACTATGTTGGTTTTTAAAAGTTGGACAAGTTCGAAGCATTTATTTTATTATTGATTTCCAAAAAAACTTATCATCCCTTTCATCATCCCCATATGGGCCCACATGATGGGTGTAAGATCCCTCATGTTAAATTAGCCATAAAAACTGCTAGAGTGATTTTAAAGGCACCCCCCTTAAATCTTTTTGACATAGCCAACTCACCCACACCAGGTTTGTTGTTGTTGGCAGGCTCCAATTTTGTTGGCACCCCCTTATTATGGTCAAAAGATGTTGGCCTTTAGAAACCTAATTCTTATGCCTGATGCCATTTTAGGGCCTAGGACTCTGCTAAAAACTTTCCTTTCAAAACTAAAAAATATATTATGAAATCTATTGGAATACTTGCAAATGAACTTATTGATGGTCTTTTGGAGGATTCCTAAAAAAGTCGAGAGACCATGTTCCTTACCTCTGCTAGCAGCGTCTTCCTCTAAAGGGGTCTCTGATGTTGGAGAGGATGGAGAACTGCACGAGGCTTCCTTAACATCAAGCATCATTGCAATGACCTCTCTCATGGTTGGCCTATTGAGTGGGGATGTACTGGTACAAAACAAGGCAATCTTGAGAACTAGAGACATTTCTTCAATCGTCCTCCTCGCACTTAGATCCAAACGTTGGTCAAAGACTGCAGATGTTGGCATCATATTTTGTATGGACCTTCTCACCCAAGTGACCAAGTCCCCTCCTTGGTCAATTGGCTGAACTGGAGATTTTCCAGTAATTAATTCCAGCAGAACGACACCGAAACTGTAGATGTCACATTTTTCTGTAACTTTCATCGTGTAGGCATACTCTGAAATGAGAAGTGATTTTTATAAGGCAAAGATCAAACATAAATGCATTTAGAAGGAAACATGTGTATCAAAGAAATGATTTTAATACAAAAATGAAAAATCAACCTGATCAGATATGGCATTTATTTATTTAGTGGCCTCATTAATTGACTGATCTTCAAGTTCAAATGTTAATTTAATGTCCCAACTATTTGAATTTAGGTATGTAATGTAATGTTATTTGATGCCAGAGTTGTAAGAATTTGTTAAATGCCAAGCATAGCCTTTAGTAGAAAAGCATTTACAATTTTCTTACACATTTTGCTTGTGAGAAAACTTATATTAAGGGTAACTTCGAAAGTTATGAAGGCCATACCGTCACTTCTAAGTTTTGACACTATAATAGACTAGTAGTATGGATACAACATAGGTCACAGTAGGTTTCTGAACTTAAATTGAATTGTCTCTTACATATTTAAAATCAGCCATGAAGTGTTAGGGTAAGATATGCCACAAAGTAGATGAGTTTATTCTCAAGTATCTACTTAGAAATAAAATGTTGCAAGCTCAACTCCAATAAGGAAATGCAAGAGGCATCCTGTGTAGTTTTATATTCATGTCTTCACATATGGAAGCAACTAAGTAATCCAAATATGAAAAATTAGAATGCTGTCTAGTTCTTTCTGTTCAAATGAAGTTCTAGAAATTTACCGTAAAACCAAATATGAAAATTATCCAAACAGGAAGAGCACAAGCTTAAATTCTGAATCTGGTAACCAAAGGAAAAAAAAACTTACGTAACTTGAGTCCAAAAATTGAAGGTCCATTGAGTTTGCACCAAAAGAGTAAATAAGCAGTGGTTCTGAGTCATCTGACCACCATTGCTGTTTATTGAACCTTACACTGTACAACACACATGTTTCCCAGCTAAATTTCAGACCAGTCTGGGTAGACACTTCCTATGACCAAAAGAACTAGACTCAGGTGTATATGTATAAATGAGTAAAAGCATCAGTCATCTCTATGTTGTTCAATAAACCCTCCAACTATATAAATGTGAAGTCCTAATCACATTGATAGGATGATTTCTAGTTCTTTATGTGTTTTAGTGAACTTTTAGAAAAGTGTAGGAACGAACAATAGATAAATAACAGAAAGTAAAGCTCCTTTATCTTAGATTCTGAATCTGGCAACCAAGTAAACTATTTAGGCACTGCAGATTAAGTTGTGTGTGGGATGGAAGTTTGGTGAATAGGGTACACTGAAAAAAGAGTAATAACTAGTGTTTCTGACCACCATAGAGGGTTCTTGACTCTTAGATCGTACATTACACCTTTTCCATCAGCCTACTCTGGGTCCACCACTTCCTAAGACCAGTTTAACAGTTCAGGCTACATGCACAAAATGACGTGAAAACATAACCATCTCTGTGGTGAAATTTCACATAGAAACTATTTATTCCTAACTCCTAACTGACGGAGAAACTAGATGTTTCATGACACTCCTTTCTGTGGATTATGCAAACACCGTTGACCATTCTGAAAACTTTCAGCTTGATAAACGCAAGCAATTAGTAATGTATGCAAATCTAGGTGCAATTAAATTTCATTGCAAGAGCTTACAGAAAAATGGAAATCAGTAAAGTGCTCAACTAGAAAACTTAGCTGCTAATATACATGGAAAAACACCAAATACTGACTTTTCATTTTATTATTTTTTTAAATTCCTAGAATACTTGGAAGGATGGAGGAGATGGAAAGAAGAGCACATAATAGACAATGTACAAGAAATAAGCTTGTCAAAAATCTTACCAGGAGCGATATAACCATAAGAACCAGCGACAGCAGACATGGATTTTGAGTATGGTAAGTCAATCAACTTTGCCAAGCCAAAATCTCCCACATGTGCCTCTAGGGATTCATCCAGTAAGATGTTGTTTGATTTTATATCACGATGAATAATTTGAGGCTTGCAGTCACAGTGTAGATAGCACAAACCCTCTGCTGCTCCAAGAGCAATTTTATAGCGAGCATCCCAATCGAGCAGAAATGTCCCATTCCCATGGAGGAGTTCACCGAGGCTCCCATTCTCCATATACTCATATAAGAGAAGATTAGAGTCTTGATGGTAGCAGAAACCATGGAGCTTTACAATGTTGCGGTGTCTGATCTTTCCCAGTGTCAATATCTCAGCACGGAAGCTGTTGTCAACATTGGAAGCTTCACCACAGGACTTAAGCTTCTTGACTGCAATCAACTTGCCATCGGACATACGGGCTCTGTAAACTGTACCACAAGCTCCAGACCCTATAACTGCATTCTCCGAGAAATAATCGGTAGCTTCGAGAAGGTCTTGATAGGTAAAGCCGTCTTTGGGGAAATAATAGTTGTCAGAAACATCAGCCTTTTCATGATTTTCAAACGCAACAGAAACAGGCCTTCTACGCTTTACAATCCAGCAAACAACCACGGTAAAGACCAAAGAAACTAATCCTATAACCACTGCAATGATGCTCACTATTTTCTCCTTCGACGAACCCTGCTTCATCCAACTTGAACTTGGGTTTGCAGAAATAGATGGGGTCAAAGATGGATGGCAAGAGTTTGACTCTAATCTGCACAGGTCATGATTTCCAAGGAAATTGCTGGCATCCATCCTTCGGAAAATGGGAGTGTTGGGTATTGTTCCTACCAGGTTGTTGTGAGAAAGGTTGCACACCAAGAGACTTGAGAGCTCACCAATTGAAGTCGGTATTGCACCTGATAGCTGATTGTTATTCAAGTATAGGGACTCCAACATTTGCAAATTTCCAAGATCATTTGGAATCTCACCTGAAATAGCATTATAGCTAATATTGAGGGAAATTTGCAGGGCAGAAAGCTGGCCCAACTCAACAGGTATTTGGCCAGACAAATAGTTCCCTCCCATTTGCAGCTCTGTAAGCCAAGCCAGCCTCCCTAAGGTATATGGGATGGCTCCATCCAGTCTGTTATCAGAGAGCTTCAGCAGTTCAAGGTTCACTAGATTGCCAAATTCTTCTGGGATATTTCCAGTGAATCGATTCCTACTAAGATCTAGCCTCTGGAGCTTTGTACAGTTTCCCAGCTCACGAGGTACACTTCCTGAGAGATAGTTAGAAGAAATATTGAAGCTACCGAGCCGCTGTAGTTGTCCAATCTCAGGAGGGATGGTACCAAGGAAATAATTATTCGACAAGAGGAGTCTTTCCAGATTTTTGAGGTTGCCTACTTCTGAGGATATTGGCCCTGAGAATCTATTATGGTACAGTTCTAGTGAAACAAGATTCGAAAGGGTGGATAACTCGATAGGGAGGCTTCCTGTAAGTCTGTTATTTCCCAGCATTAGCTGCACGAGAGACTTGCACGTTTTCAGCCCATATGGAATATTACCAGATAACATATTTGACCCAAGACTGAGAAACATCAAAGTTCGGGACTTGCAAAGATCTGCAGGTATGCTACCAACAAGATTGTTCTCAGACATATCAAGAACCGAGAGATTACTGTTTGCTCCAATGAAAGGTGGAATGGGACCCTCAAGATTATTATCAAAGAGTTGCAAATCCTCCAAGAAAGTAAGATTCTGAAACACGAAAGGAATCGCGCCCGTCAAATTGTTGATGGATAGATCTAAATTCCTAAGCTGCTCTAATTGTCCTAGCTCTCTCGGTATACTTCCTTGCAGAAGATTTTCAAAAAGATGAAGCAACCGAAGGTTTGGAATCTGACCGAGTTCCATGGGAATGAACCCCGTTAACTGATTCTCAGAAAAATCAATCTCAACTGCACTTGCACAATTTCCTAGTTCCGCTGGAATTGTTCCATTCAACCGGTTGGTATAAATGTACAACTTTCTCAGCTTCGATAATTTACCAAGCTCTTTAGGAATACTTCCACTGAAAGCATTGTCATTTAAGGCAAGCAACTCTAGGTTACCGCAATTCCCAAGTTCAGACGGAATCTCACCAGATAAAAGGTTTTGCCAAAGAATCAATGTAGTTAGATTCTTAAGCCTCTGAATCTCCCTAGGAAGAGGACCTTCGAGCCTATTCTGCGCCAACCCAAGAATCTCTAGGCTATTGCACTCGCTGATTTTACCCGGTATTGGACCTGAGAGAATATTCAGACCCGCTCTAATAATCCTAAGCTTTTTTAACATTCCAATTGAGGATGGAATGGATTCAGTAAGGTTATTACTATAAATAACAAGCTCTTCTAGCATCGTCAGGTCACCAATCTCCTCGGGAATTCTACCGAAAAGATAATTCTCACTGAGGAAAAGTTGTTTTAGGCTAGAAATTCTGCAGAGCTCCGACGGGATTTCCCCATGAAATCTATTAGTGCTAAGGTCTAGAACAACTAAATTACCACAGTAACCCAATTCATTAGGTAAAGGACCAGAGATGAAATTCTTTGTCAAGTTTAGGACTGTTAATCTATGAAGTTCACAGATACTGGAAGACAAATGACCAGACAAATTGAACTGATTGAGGTTTATGGAAGTTACCTTAGAATCATCAGAACACTCTACACCAGTCCAATTGCAAGGAGTAGAATCCAGTGAATTCCAGCTCTGGAGATTGTTATTGTTGTCAATAAGATTGCTCTTGAATTCCAGAAGTGAATTTCCCTCTTTGTTCAGTGCCCTAACGAAGATTACACAATAACAAATTATGAACACTAACTGTAGTTGTTTAGTGCCAGGAAAAGACCTAAAGATCGCCATTTCTAAAGGACATAAAAAAGACTTGAAATTCAAAATTCTCTTCTTCTTTAGTGTAATAGAAGAATCTGAAAAACTCTTAGAAACAAATTACTAAAGAAGGACAAGAAAAGGAGAAATTAAACTACAGAAAGTTCTCATTTTTCTTCAGTTTTAAGGTAAGATCCATAGGAAATTGAACCTAATCTGAAAGAAAAGCAACCTAAGTACGAAATTAATGAGATTTTTAGAGTGAAGAAGAAACAGAGAGATTGATTTTTTCGAGAAATGAAAGAGGCAATTAAAAATAAGGAGATAGGAGATGAATGTTGGAGCATTAAAGAAGGAAAAAAAAAAGGTAAGGTAGAGAGAGAAAGAAGAAAGAGAAACAGAGAGAGATAGAGAGGGACAGAGGAAGAAGCTCGAGAGAGGAAGAGATGGATTGTCAGAGAGTCACGATCGAAAGCATGAAATGAAAATGTTTCAAGTCAACGATGCTTTCCAGCAACGCTTCATCCTAGTGATCTGGTTCATGTTCATCAACTTCTTCCTCTTCTTCTTCAACCTCATAATCATCATGATCATCAACATCAACTTTATATTTATAGATCAATGAGGATCTGTTGCTTTATACGGTTTATGTATTGAATACGCGTCGATCTTGAATTTTTAGGTTAGATTAGAATCTTACCTGAATTGATGTTGTTATTAAGAGAGAGAAAGAGAGAGAGATTTGAGGATGAGGTTTGGTTTTTGGTGAACTTTTTGTTTATTTTTTATTAATCTTTTTTTTTTCCCATTCTGAAAGCTCATGATTTCAATGGTGACTGTAGTTTGAATAGTGTGTGAAGTGGAGGAACTAGTGGGGCTGACTGCTGGCTACTTTCTCTCTCTTCTTTCTCTCTCTACTTTCTCTCTCTTCTTTGTCTCTTTTCGCTCCGCCAAAGTTGAGAATTCGGCAACGTTCCGTCCTTCCTTTACTGACTTCCACCACCGTTCGCTCGCTCGCTTGCTCGCTCTTTTCGCTCTGTTTAGATTGATGTAGTGTCAAATCAAGGCGAAACCAAAGTCATTTATAAATGGATTTAATAATTCCGACATGTGTTACTTCTAAATTACCATAATATCCCTTTAGCGTATAATTCTTTTATGTCATGTTTGGATTGCAGGAATGGAATCACATTCCCAGGAACGTGATTCCAAGCTTGTGTTTGGTTCGCGGAATCAGGTCGGAATCACATTCCCGGGAATGTGAGATTCTCCCATTTAGGGGGAATAGCAATCCCGTGGGAGGAGGTGGGATTGCCATTCCCATTCTCCCGGAATCAATCATGATATTTTTTAAGACAATCTTACCCTTACATATTTTTATTATTTACAAATGCAATCACAAACCATATTTAGACACCTCAGTCTCTTTTTTTTTTTTAATTGTAACTTCAATTTAACTTCATGGTTAAAAGGGTAAATAAGCCAATCAACATATATATATGAGTTATGAAAAATATGAATTGATTTTTTGTTTCTATGCTTGTTATGAAAAATATGAATTAATTTTTTGTTTCCATGCTTGTTTTTAATAGTATACATTTTGGAAGGGGTATAAGGGAAAAATTAGTCTTTTTTGGATTCCTATTCCTGCATGAACCAAACACTGGAATAGGAATGTAGCAGGAATCATATTCCTATCCCTGGTTGAACCAAACATAAAATAAGATAATTTCATTCCCAGGAATAGCATTCCTGGAATGTGATTCCCAGGAATGTGATTCCATTCCCGCGATCCAAACATGACATTAGGGTTCCGTTAAGGCACCCGATAAAGTTGTTTTGAATGAGTTTTTTTTTTTTTTTTTCAAGTTAGAGGTCTTCAACTCAACTGAATTTTTGTAGATATAATATTATCATTATTTATAAGATGTCCACCAAAAATCAGCTCAATCAGAAATATCTAACCTTCCAAATAAATCACTTTAAATGTCAGCCGTTATTCACATTATTAAAGTCTAAATTAAGTGTTCGTAGTGTTAGAGGGTGCTAGATGTTTCCGATTGAGCTGGTTTTTTTAAATATGATCCAAATAGTATAAATAACGTACATATCCAAAAATCAGCCCATTTGGGCAACCTTAAGAAACTAAACAAAATACAAAACCTAAAAACTATTTAGATTTTTAACCCTGAAAAAATCCATTCTTTTAACCTTGAAAAGATTGGCCGTCTTAGAGGGGTGTTGAGTGGGTTAGAATCGATTTTTCTGGTTCTGATTCTACATTTTTAAGAACCAATAGGAACAAGAATTGCAATTGATTGAACACGAAATCGTTAGAATTATAGTGGTTCCAATTTTGGATATTTTGGAACGGGATAATTTTTAAAAAAGGCTTTTAAAAATAAAACTTTAGTGAAAAAATAAGGCCCAAAAAATATTTAGTGAAAACTCCATACTTTTGACCAAGAAGTGGGTTAGACATAATTATCCTTCTCCAGGGGGCATTAAAATAAATAGATAATATTTTGTAATCATTATGTTTTTCAAGATATAAATTTTTATAACTTTCTTATTACAAATCGGATTTCGATAAAAATTACATTTTTGAAAAGTATTTTTCAAGACCTTTAAAATGAGATCCGGTAATGCTAGGATTACCTTAGCATCTACCGAAGATTATACCAGTAATTGCAGGCACTGAATGCATTGTTGGGATTTTCAACTTTTTTCAAATCATTGGTAATTGCGGGCATTGAAATATTTTGTAATCATTATGTTTTTCAAGATATAAATTTTTATAACTTTCTTATTACAAATCGGATTTCGATAAAAATTACATTTTTGAAAAGTATTTTTCAAGAATTTTAAAATGAGATCCGGTAATGCTAGGATTACCTTAGCATCTACCGAAGATTATACCAGTAATTACAGGCACTGAATGCATTGTTGGGATTTTCAACTTTTTTCAAATCATTGGTAATTGCGAGCATTGAATGTTAAATTCTATTTGGGTTATTACTCACCGTTGATAAAGAACCTAAATCAACGGCTTAGATTAAAATCATTTTTAAGGTCATTTCTCCTACAACCCAAACACAAATCGAGAACCAAAAAATTTGAGATTTCTTCGTCTGGACGACCACCAGCGACTAAGGCAACAAACATTTTTCGTCACCATCGCTCTCTGGCGAGGTAGAACGTCACATCTGACCGCTATTTCTCTCTCCCTACGGTATCTTCTCTTCTTCCTCGTGGGAGAACGACGTTAACGAAAAATATTTTGTTACCCTAATCGCAGGTGGCTGTCCAGACGAAGAAATTCTAAATTTTTTTGTTCTCGATTTGTATTTGGGTTGTAGGAGAAATGACCTTAAAAGAATTTTAATCTCAGTCGTTGATTAGGTTCCTTATCAACGGTGAGTAATAACCCAAAATGTAATCAAGGATTTCGTGCCCACAATTACCGATGATTTGAAAGAAAGTTAAAAATACCAACGAGGCATGCTGTAACCCTAGCATTACCAAATGAGATCAGTCAACAATACTAAAATCTAAAAAAAAATGTATATTTTTTGCCCAGAAAATAGCACAACCAACATAGTTGCACTGTTCCTGGGTTTGGCCATAGTAAGGTGGTGGTGGTGCAATGCAAATGGCTGCATCATTTGATATATGCTTGATTCTCCAACATGGTTACACTATTTCTGAGGTTGATTTGAACAACAAAACCAACATGATTGCATTGTTTAACAGTGAAACTAGCATAGTTGCATTATTTATGTTATTGACTGAAACAGCGCAACCAATATGGTTGCACGGTTTATGTTATTGACTGAAACAATGCAACGATGATAGTTGCATTATTTCTGGGTTTGGCAATTGTAGGATGGTGGTGGTGCAACCAAGATGGTTGTGTAATCTGTTATATGCTCGATTCTTTAACGTGGCTGCACTATTTCTGAGGTTGACTGAAAGAGTGCAGTTACACTATTTTTGGATTTGGTAATAGTAGGGTGATATGGTGGTGCTGGTGGTGGCGGCATGGTGGCGGTTGCGGTGGTGGCAGTGGTGGTGTGGTGTGGTGTGGTGGTGATGAGGTGGTGGTAGTGGTGGTGAGTTGGTAGTTTGAAGGTGCACGAGAAAAAAAGTAAAAGATAGGTGTGTATCTTGAAAAGCATATACAAATTGAAAAGGTAGCAAAATTAAAAAATAAATAAAAAATTTATTTTGGCCTAAGAGTTTTGACCAGGGTCGGCCCAACCGTAAGGCAAATTAGGCACGGGCCTAGGGCCTCACATTGGTTTGGGCCCCTAATTCTAATGAGACCACTAGTTATAAGCAGCTCAGATTTTTATCAAATGCATGTCTGAGATTTACCAACTTATAAATCTTAGCCGTCAATTTTATGTACAAGACAAACAATTTGTGTTTGCCTATATGAAAAAATTAACCTTCAACCTTTGCTTACCCCTAGATATAAAAGTTTTCTTTTTCTCCCTCATTGCGTCACATCTCCAAACCCTAATCCAGTCTGCACTCTCAGCTAGCTGTTGCTCATTTTTTTCTCTCATCTCTCCTTCATTTTTACAGGCTCCAAACTCTAAAATATTCATTGTTGAAAAGCAAAACATTTCAGTCATCCTTTTTTAGATGCTCATCATTTCAAGTGACAGGCTGTTGTTTAAGTAAATTATGAATTAGATAGAAACAAAAAAAAGTTTAATTTTTTTTCTTTTGCTTCTTTGGATAAAAACTATGAACACCATTTGATGCATAATCTGGTCAAATTTGGCACGGTAAAAAATACTCGTTGAAATGTAAACCAAAACACATTTTAAAACTCTCGCCGAAGACCGATTCCTAAGCTTAGTCAGGATTAGAGTTTCATAATCTCGACTCATTAATCCGCTAGCCCATCTAAAGTCAACCCTAATTTGACTCGTTGCCAAGTCTGAGGCCCATTTTTAAACTCTCGCCTAAGGCCTTAATTTGCCTTGGACCGGCCTGGTTTTGACAAAGTGAAAAATCAATTTTAGTTTTTACACTAAAGATTAGTGAAGTAGTTGGAGTTTTAACTAAGCCAAATTTTAAGCTGATCTTTTTTACCAGAAAAAACCAAAATTAGGCCTTCTGCCCAATTCCTCCAGAACAATCGAAATCTACTCAATAATATTGATTTTTTTTTTTCAAATTTTCTATTATTTATAACTTTTTCTACACATAAATATTTGATATTAGAAAATAAGACCCTATATATCTGAGAATCGACTAAATTTGAACCGATAAGTTTAATCTTGGTTCCACCTATTTGAATACTAAAACTAGAATCAAATTGGCTCTTTTTAATAGGTTTTGGTTCTGAATTTAATAACCTAATTAGAACCGACGCGTTCTCCACATAGATTCAACATTTGATTTAAGAATAAGATAAGTAGAACATATAAAAATAGTTTAAAAGTAAATTGGTGGAGATGTAGAGAGCTGGGCAGAAATTTTTGGCCCCTTTATCTCTCACATTTACTACCCTATATACTCTTACATTTTAAATATGAAACTTTTGGCATCCATAAGTTTATGATGTCATCGTACTTTAGAGAGAGAAACAAAGAGATATTTAAGCAGTACTGTTCCAGGCACTTTGCACGACTACAATGAGAATTTTAGGTCAATCAAATGCATCATTGGAATGTGACAAAAGTTAGAATGTATTTAACAAAATACATGACTACAAAAACAAACAACTTGCTGATGTTTTTTGCTTAGAAGCAAAATAAGCGAACAAGAAAAAACAAAAATATCTATTCAACTTATGAATGTTAATAATTTGCTTAGGATGGCCTATATATAACAAAATTTATATATAGTTGGAAATGAGAGTTTGCATAGAAATTTCATTTTCTTATGACCATTTAAAAAAAAAATTAATAGTGACCGTTAAAATAGTTATCATGACATGAAAAAGAAAAAGAAAAAAAAAATAGAAGATTATTTCTAAAATTTTATGAGGTTTATATGGGCTCATTTTGAGCGGATGTAAAGCTAGCCAACAACATAAGTTTTTGTGTTATTTCAAAATTATCCTCCATTTCTTTTTATTAATTAGGTTTTGTATTTTAACTATCTTATTCTTACACTATACTCGATCACATTTTTTTTTTGTGGGTAAAACAAATTTATTGAGAGAATAGAGTCTACTATGGGACATATACTACAAACGAGACTCACCTCAACGTAGTGAAATTACATACACCGAACCAAAAAAGAAAACTCAAGGAGGTTTAAACAAGATTTCCTTCTAGTTTGTAACCCAAGCTTCCACTGCAATTCCTCTGAATTCCGGTAGGAAGGCTACCCACAAGCCGAGATTAATCTTAACCCTCCGAATAATCTTGTCAACTCAAAAGAGGTTTGAAATCAGATCCTCCCCCATTCGGGATGGTCGTGGGTTTTTCCGGAATCAGTTGAAGGCGTAGCTCACTCATGGTCATTCTTGGCTCCTCGCGGTACTGGTCACAAGATCTGGACTTTCATTCCATTTGCCATCATATGGTCTATTTGGCTTGAACGAAATAATAGAGCTTTCGAAAATAAAGCCAAGTCCTCTCTCAAAGTTAGCATTGATGTCAAAGCCTTATTACTCTCTTGGGGTTGGGCTGCTTTCATAGACTTCAGATTTAGGATCATCTCATTTTCTCCTGGGATTCTCTTTTTCACCCCTAGGGTCTTTGCGATAACTCTCGTCTTTCAAAAGGAGGGTGCCATCATAGTTGGGATGTTCCCCCAAAAGTCATAGTCCGCCCTATTCTTTTGTATATTTGTATCTTCTCTTATTTCTTCTTATTTTCTAATTTAATTATTCTTTTCGATAACAAAAAATAATCTTGTCAACTCCATTGACAGAATTTTCAAAAACTCTCGAGTTACGTTCTTTCCAGATCGTCCACATTATAGCATTGGGGAGGACTTTCCCAACACTTCTTCCTTTCTCATTCTTCCTAGCAGGGAAGTACCACACCTCTAAGGCATCAACACAGCCCTTAGGCGTCCACGTTATCTTGAGGTATATCTAACGGTTGAAATTGAGTTTCTGATTACCAAGTACTGTATCCCACCTAAGGCTAGAATCTGTTTTTTTTCGTTTTAGCCATAGCGCCCTTGCTTTTTTTGGAAGTGCGGAGTAATTGTGACGTTTCAAAGGCTAGCCACCAATGCCATTGACAATATTGGCTTCACGTGGTAGGGAACTAGGGATCATTAAAAATGAGCCCCCCTGTGATTTGGACCAGTTGACAAAATCCAATCCACCCCACCATCACCGCGGCAGACACTTCTACCACTGCTTAATTTGATCTACATTATGAAGAGCCTGGATCATCTTTACATAACCCCATAAACAATTATAAGTATAATGTAAAAATAAAATGGTTATTAAGTGAGTCCACTTGTAGACGATCTATAATCTAAACGATAAGATCTTCATAAAAAAAAAAAACTCTTAGATCAACTCCATATAGCATCCATTGGCAAGTGTAACCAAGTATAGTTATTACAGAAATAAGATAAAAAGACATGATAGTAATTAAAACCATGGTACAAGAGTAACGTTCCCGCTCCGAACTTTCACGCTCTCATTTCGAACCACGCTCTAACGCTCCTGCTTTAAAGATATTTTTCAACTTGGGACATTTTTTAATTGATTGTTCTCCTTCTCGTTTTCATTCCCACTCTTCCACGCTATAGTCTGGTAACTTAGAAGCGTACACGATATTAAAAAAAGGGACGACCAAACATAGAGGGCGCGTAGTCTTGTTGACTCGCCAAGACGCATATATCTATACTATTACTTAAGAGAATGGATTTTTTTGGGGCTTTTTACTTTTGGTGTTCTTTAAAAAATTATTTTTTGTTAAAGTTTAACTTCACTGTGAAAGGATATAATGGTCATCTTTTGCCTCTAAAAAAAGAATAAATTAGTAATTTTATTCTCACCAAAACATAACCGTCTCACTTTTGCAAAGAAAATTAAATCTCTTCCATGAATTTCTCTCACTTTCTCTCTCCCTAAACTATCTTTAAAATCTCTACATAACTACCTATTGAATAAACCCAGTGTGAGGAATACGTGCAACGTACGTGCACACCGCTTGTATATAATAAAGATATTATAGGCACTACACTATTCATGAAGATAAGGATTTTGGCTTTGGGGGGCTTATTAACCACCGATTTTGAATTTTTAATAGGTTGCATTGCCCACTTTCTATCACCTTGTTTGGTATAAAGTAGAGGTGAATGAGTACTCATTTACACAGGAATCTACTTGCAAACTGATTTTCCTGATTTTGATTCCACTTATTTGACTATTCGAAAATAGAACCACAGGAAATCAAAACCATTAGTATTATAATCGGTTTTGATTCTATATACTTTGGTATTCCCTATACAAATACACCAAATCAGTAGGACCTAGAACGAATTTACAATTATTTATTTATTTTTCCTTTGGTTATTTTATAACAATTCATTTTTCTACATATAAACATTAACTATTAGAGAACCAGAATCAAAATAGATACTCAGACAACCAGTCCAACAGGAACTAATTAGCCTCATTCTGGTTCCAACTAGCTATATATTTGAGTATTTATAGAATTGGCAAGAAACAAAACCGTCTTGTTTAATAGGTTTCTGGTTCTGGGTAGTTCCTTATCTGAGAACTCACCTAGTCACCTGTGACATTTATACTGATGAACATAATACATGTAAAACATCTAGGTGAAAGTAATTTTTTTATTTTGGAGAGGAAAAGTAAATTTTTTGATTGTACAAATTTCATGAAATTAGTTTTTATGATGCACAAATTAAATTTCTCCTCCGTTTGGATAAGAGTTAGAGCTAAATCCATGGGGCCAGGAGGAGAGGGTGTCACATAACATGATATAAAAAGCCATAGTAAGAATCTTTGGAAGGAGCTCGAAGTTTTTAAATGATGTGAGTTATGGATTATTTTCACGTGGACCCCACAAAAAATCTTAGTTATGTCTTGGCTTAGTAAACTTGGTTACCCATCTAACTCTTTATTAATGTAAAATCAATCTATCTCCTTTTTTGTTTCTTTTTGAATCCAATGCAAAATCAATCTTGAAGCTAATGTTTGTAAAAAGCTTCATTTTGAGGCATCGCATTAATATTGTATGACTAAGTCATAGGCATGCGTGTTGTAGGTTAACAACAATTACTAAAAAATAATGAAACATATGATCGTTCAAGCAGGTTTTCAAAAAGTAGGTGAAAATATAGTGTGTGCAAGGAGACACAAAAAAAAAAAGAAAAACAAAGAAAAAGAAAACCATAAAAAACGATCCTTAAAGAATATATTATGAAAGAAAAAAGATTAGGTGAAGACATTTTTAAATAATAGAAAATAAATATATTAAAAGACTATTTAGTCAAACAAAAAATGAGTAGGATGCTCTTGCATTGAAAAAAAATTTAAGGTGGAGAACAACCTTTTTTTTTATGCACAGACAGTCCTCAACACACTTTAGCACGATGCAAAAAGACAAAAAAACCATAAGCTGAATAACAATAGTGCGCGTTAGCAAACCCCAATTAATAAATTTGAATATAAAAATAGCTATAACTTTTAAAATATAAATCAGATTTGAACAAAATTTATACCGTTGTAAAGCATTTTTTAAGATCTTTAAAACAAGATTACACATGAATACTAAATTCTAAAAAGAAAAATTAAAAATACCTAGAAAAAAATCCATTTACGAAGCTATAAAAACCCAGATTGTATGCAAATTACAACTTGCATAGGTTTTTTTACTATAAAAACGTAAATTTTTAGTTTTTCTTACTATGCAATCCTTTTGTATAGAGGCTCACAAATATGCAGAGGCTCAAAGTATACAAAAATAGTGTAATACCCTGAATTTTTGAGTTCAAATTCGTCTTGGGTCCGAGAACTAGTATTATGAATTTATTTTAAATTGAATTATCTTTTGTGTAGTCATCTTTTGTAATAAAATCTATATATATACATATTTATGTATGGGTTAGATGGGCTAACCCAATAATACAGGTAATGGACTTGGCAATAAAACTATGGGTTAAATGGGCTAAGTCCACTTTTACTTATTTTGGGTTAAGACAACTCAACATTTTATAGGTTATTATTTATATTTTCGTATATATGTTCATCAGTATACTTTAAACTCATTTTTGAATATCTTATGGTCTAAATTGGCTTTGGGCTATTTCTAGTGAAGTTGTAGCTCTTTGAATCTAGTTTTCAGAATGGTATGGGATGATATTCGGACTTATGATCTAGGAGTTATGGTCATTATAGTATAATATGTACATATGGATAATTTATTAAGGAATAATGTTTATTCACTCAAAACTTTTGATTTAATCCACAAGATCATTTTGATTGGTACATGTCTTCAAATCATTAAACTAGGGACATAAGTCACATCAAAATTTTGGTACACAAAAATTTATCTAGTATTTACTATTTTTATTAAATATTTGACTAAGAATAATACTAATAAAGATTTTTTCTAACATCCACCTCCATTACCACTAGATAGTGGTAGATATACTACAATTACTACCACCACTAAGTATGATGGTTAGTCTACCACACCATAAGTGGTGGCTAGTCCACCATTGTAGTGGCTAATCCACCACTATTAATTTTATTTTTATCCAACACCTTATGATTCCATTTTCACCTATATAAAGAGGTCGTTTGTGAAGACAATGAAGGGGGAGGGAGATAAGAAAGAAGAGAGAAATAGGAAGAGAGGTTTTCAATTAGAAATAAGTATTTCTAACATCAAAAAGAGAGTTTTTATACTAGATTTAGAAGCAAATACAAAGAGGAGCTACTAATTCTCCTTTGAATAACTCTAAAGAGAAAGAAAAGAGAGGAGAAGAAATTAGTCATTGCTCAAGATTAGACCGTTGGATGGTTCTAAAAATTGAGTATGATGTAGATGAGATAATAAATTATACTTGGTTAAAATATCAGCTTATTTGGAGAAGTTTAAGGACTCCAATCACAATAAAAATCATCATTTTTGTTAGAAAAATAAAAATAGCGAGTTCAAAATGAAAAATTCATTACTCTGAAACCTACCGTTGGATCTGTCTAATATTTTTACACAAGTGTTATGGGATATATTAAATACTACTGTAAAATTTTTAGGTCAATTGGATGAAGGGAAGACCTTGATCAATCATGAAAACCCTGCTAGAGTTGCTACTCTAAATTGTAATAGTAGTTGAAGAATTGAAGGGTGTGGACCAAAGATATACCGTTGGATTGGTAAATATTTCATATTTTTATTTGTTAATATATATATATATATATATATATATCATTGAAAAAGGTAAAGGGTTACCAGTACTATTTTTAGATTTATGATTCGCCTTGGTTAAATTTTATCTCGTTTAGACAAGTCCTTACATGAGTAGAATTTCTGGTATATGTTTGATAATCTGGTTACTTCTCTTTGATCGCGGGTCTGATTAAGGATCCGCTTGATGTGTCAAAAACTAGACAAATATATCTTTTTATGTTAAGATTTGATATTTTTTTAAGTTTATTTACTATAGTTTTGATTTATCCAAAGTTGCTAAACTGTAATAGAGACCTAGCTGAAAGTATTTTGTTTAAAGTTATGAACTACGCAATGCTTGATCCCTAAAGGGTACGTAGGCAGCCGTAATGACGGTTCAGCATAAAATATTCTCAAACTATAAACATTAAACCATTCATGAGCTAAAGGTATACTATTTATTTTTCCTATAAATGCTACAATACTAACTTAGGCGTCGGAGTGTTTTCTTTTATTTTACAAGTACCCTCCACTATTGCCTTAAGAAAAATAGGTAGGAGTCCACAAATGTATAATTATTAGATTACAAGATGCATTTCAAGGATATTTATGTGAATTAGAACATTGTGGTTAAATATCTGGTATTGAACCATGAAGTAAATTATTATTATTTTTTTATGCATAACATTTTAACCATCATAGTAAAGTTAAACTTTTGTGCATGTCTTACTTAATTCATCATGATATGTTCTATATTTACGTACACTTATAAAGAAATATATATATATATATCTGTAGACTAGTTTTCCTTTATAATGAGTTAACACACGAATTTTGAATCTTGAATTCGGGATTTACCCGTGATTCAGAATTTGGGGTGTTACAAATAACATATGCAAATTACAACTTACCTATGTAAATTACAATTTGCATATGTTTTTAACTATGCAAATGTAATTTTTGGGTTATTTTTATTATGTAATTTGTTTGTAGAGAGGCTTAGAAAAATGCAGATACTTAAAAGTATGCAAAATAGTCTATACAAATTACAACATAATTTTTGGATTTTTTTATTATACAATTTGTGTGCTTATTCGAGTTACAAAAGTTTTTTTTTCCTTTTTGAATTTGATATTGTTGTCTTGCCTTATTTTGGAGATCTTGAAAAATACTTTTCGAAAATATAAATTTTGTTAAAATCTGATTTGTAATTTAAAAGTTATAGCATTTTAAATTTTAAAAATATTTCTCTCTCTCTGCCACGTCATCGGTTCCCACAAGCAAAAACAGTTAGAAGTCTACGTTTTTAGCAAAGGGAATGGTAGTTTAGGTAATAAAATTTTGCATTTTTAAAATAAAAGAAGGAACTAAGAGCATTTCCAATGCAAATGTCTTATAAGATAATGTCTTATCTACGTGGCATGTCGTATAAGACAATGTCTAATCTACGTGGCAACAAAATCTTCACAATAGACATTGTTGAAAAAAATGCATCTTGATAGGATCATATTATGTGGTCCCAATCCAGTTGAGCCCTCCATGTCCATATATTGGTTCACTGGAACCGTAGGATTCATCGAATTGGATGTCTAATCGTGTTAGATGTCTCCACTATCTACGGTCACCAATTGATGGAACCCTCGTTGAGGCGTGACAAATATTTGCACGTGGCAGAACGTTAAGGCATCGGATAGAAGTGATTATATTAGCTAATTATTACTTTAGAAATAATATAATTTTAATTATTTTAGGGAGAATATTATTTATATTTTAAGTAGTTTTTATTACTAGGAGTTTCTATTTTATAGGATTACTATTTTTAGTAGGATAAGTATTCCCTTTTCTTGGTGATCAAGTATTGTAGCTATTATAAATATCCATTGTAGGGCTGCACATAGTGCGGTTTTAAGTCCGGTTCGAAGCGGTCCGAACCGAAAAAAATACCGACAAACCGCAAAATCAAAAAATCCAAAACCCAAAAAATCAAAAAACCATAAAAATCGATATTTATAGTCTGGTTTTAGTTTCATATTTTCAAAAAACCAAAAAAACCGAAATCGTACCAAAAACACCGAACCGAAAGACCAAACCAAAAAACCAGAAAAAACCCATACGTATATCTATATAGTATACACATGCATTATTATGTATAAATATGCATGCTAACTCATGAAAATATGAATTAAAGAGCCTGGCTCTTAATATAATCACAATTTTATAAGTCAATGTATCTATGTCAATTTGTATCCTATATGAGGCAATACATATATGTGATGTGTGTTCTCAAATTTATATATATTTATTAATTTATTTTTAATATATTTATTATTTTGTATAATTATTATTTTTATTGTGAAAAAATTCAATTGTGGACATACCGTGATTAAAATTACCACTATGTTGCTATAGAAAATATGTTGGGATCCATATAGAGATATCTAAGATATGAAGATGAACTCTTCACAGACTTCACTATGTATCTTCATAAAAAAATAAAAATAAATCATATTCAGGAACGAGCTATCTTGCAAGTTGTTGGGAAGTGTGCCCCACCAAAAAAATTTAAAACTCCAACATCTAATACATATGAGGAAATTGAGTGCCCCACCAATTATTAAGATTTTAGTATATGTGCCTTAGTTTTTCGTAAAATTAGAATTTGACCAGCTCATTTCTTAACACGTACCCCACAAGCTTTTAGGCACACCAAAGAAATATGTTGTGTTTTATAGTTTTCTCCTTAGAAAAATTTATGACTTCATCTCTAATCATATCGTACCAAAACTTTTAATCCTATCAAAATTTAATTTAAAAGTAATAATTAAAATGGATGGCCTATAAATTACCTTATAATTATTTTTGATTGATATAATTTTTGGTAAGGATGATCTTCTCATATTAAATTTAATAAATTTCACATAAAAAAGAGAGAATTAATGATTAGTTATGTTGGTTGAACAGTTAGATATTTTTTTTTCATGTTTTAAATTTAAATAAATATTTAATTATTATCAATTTTTTATGTTTTAAGTTTGAACAAACTTTAATTATTTATAATGCAAGTGCTCTAATTATGTCATGTTTTAGTTTAAGTTTAAATGATCAATTGATAAATGTCATATGTTAATTTTTTTTAATCTAGTTAAACTTCAGTTTTGAATGATTTGTCTGTTAAAAAAACCGAAAACTCCTAAAAAATTCCAAAATTTAGAAAAAATCTAAAAACCCAAAAAATCTAAAAAACCGATGGTGTGGTTTTGGTTCTAAAAAAAAACCATCATGGTTTGGTATGGTTTTGGTCCTCCTAAATTAATTAATGGTTTGGCTATGGGTTTGATAAAAAACCCAACCAAACCAAACCGTGTGCAGCCCTAATCCATTGGGTGATCAATTGAATAAGAAGAAAGAAGATTATTTTAGTTACTGGTTACTTTGTGTGTTATTTGGGTTGCTCGTGCTGGCCTCTGGGTAAGAACCAAATCGGTTCTTATCATTTGGTATCAGAGCCAATCTGATTCTATCCCCACTTCCGCCGTCATCACCCTCATTCACCATTCTCATCACCTTCACCCTTTTTCTATCGACCACAATTATCACCAAAAATTTTGGACGTCGAAGAAGCTTCGTAATAAAGGTTGCCCTCCATCATCAATTCGTTACGGTGCAGCAAACTCGCTAACTTGAAGCTCTCCAGTTAGCATCATCTTCATAGGTTGAGAGAGAAAACCGTCTGGTCTTATTAACGGTGTAGCAGAAGATAGAAAAAAAAACAAAAGGGTTTGGTTTTCCTTTCCGGCACTGTGAGTATCCACACTATTAACTTTGCCATTTTCGGTTTTTCTTTTATCCCTAGAAATAAATTACCTAAAACCCGTTGACTATCCCACTTCTAACCTATCTTCAACTGTAACCTTGGTCTTTCTTTTCCTCGGCTTTCGTACACCCATCTCCTACTTCTAGGGCTTAGGATACACCAGCCTTAGTACACCTACCTACACCTTAATATAACCCTTCCCTACACCAAACTACACCCTAGCATAACCCACCCTTTTAATCTTCGTTAGGTCCCAACTTTGTTCAACAGTACCCAACATACAAACTGACCAAACCTAACCGTGGAACCCCAACTTAAATTTCACCCCAAACTCCATCGTCAGCAATCCATGCTTTCCTTCATTATCTCATAGTAAAAAAAAATTAAAAAATGGGTTAATTTAACTTACCCCCTTAGAATTAATGGAGAATTAGACTTACCCTCCTCAAAGATCCAATAATTAACTTACCCCCTCAAACTAACAGTTTCCGTCTTTTTACCGTTTGAAGGCGTGTGTGCGTCTCGCACGCTCACATTTATGACCAAAATGCCCATCATATACATAACACGTGCATCGCATAAGGTCCCTAACTTACTACAGTTTATAAGATTAATCCTACGGTCCACTTAAAACTTTAGATCAGATGGTTGAGATTAAGCCCATAACTTGATCTTCTTCTTCTTCCTCACCCAACCATGGACCAGAAATTCTAAAACCTCCACCAAAACCCTAAATCTAAAACCACCATTATCTAAAACCAGAAATTCCAGAAATTCTAAAACCAGAAATTCCATCTACAACGCCTCCACCAAAACCCTAAATCTAAAACCACCATTATCTCCCAAAACAATTGTAACTACAAAACCACCATTACAAGTAAAAGATGATGGTGGAATAATACCTAGGGTATCACTAAGCCTGCAATCTGTCGTCTCGCAATGTGTAGTGGAGTCAAGCGCATCAATGGAGTCGAATGTTTTCTAATTTTTTTCCCTTTCTTATTTTAAGTTTTTTTGGGTGCAATGTTCATTAGGGTTTTTGATCTAGTTCATGAATCAGAAATCAAAATTGATATAATGTCTTATTCTTAAGTTTAATACTTCTACAAAACTGAAACTTAAAAGGATCAAATCTGGTTAGTTTGTTCAAATGAAGCCGTAATTGATTTTAGTATTATTTTTGTAAGAAAAAATAAAACTAATTGAAGTGGTGGTTTAGAGTATAATGATTCGTCTTTTAGTCACATGGTCGTACAGGTCACTGCCGGACTTAATACCGTCGGAAATCTTGGACAAGATGACCGACGATCTTTCTATCGTCTGACTATTGTAGCAGTTGGCAGTCATGATTTTGTTTAAAGAGCTAGGTTTTTTTATTTTTTATTTTTAAAAATGAACGAATTTCAGACCACCAACAGAGAGTGAATGGTCCATGGTCAGAAGTGAAGTCGTTGGGACCTTGTTGCCCCATCCTCGCGATCCTCCGTTGATCTCTCGGTGGGCGGCCATTATTTTGTTAAAGTGAAACCAAAACCTAGGGTTTTGAGTAGGGTTTACTGTTTTTTACCATACACTTGTTGATTATCTCCGGTAGTGATTTCCGGCACCATCCCAAGTAAGAAATGATGGTGATTTTGTGGTGACTGATAGACTTGAAAAGCACTATTTAATTATAACTGCAAGTGCACAGTATCTATGGTGTAGATATCGGCAAATACAGGTCGATCCCACGAGGAGTGGAACGAAAACACACTAATTAATATTATGAATTAACTAATCAAGAAAGAATTAATTTTAAGAAAAACTGTATTTTAAAAATAA
>MVGT01003386.1:4518-19008 GCA_002174775.1 Macleaya cordata
AATCCCAGCAGCTTTCTTTTTTTTTTAAAAACTTCTCTGCCGACTAGAAACAAGCAGCTGCTTGTTTGTAGTAAATTCTTTTGTTTCCCTTTTTCTTTTCTTTTAGTGGGGTCCACAACATACTAACCAAGCAGCTGATTTGCTTCTTCCTGCCATTTTCTATATAAATATATAAGAACTAACCTTCTAAAAACAACACAATCAGCTGCTTGCTTCTTTCAACCGACCACTTTTTTTAGAAACAAGCAGCTGCTTGTTTCTTTTTTTTTTTATTTTGTTTGTTAACATGGTCCACACATACAAATCAAAGTTGATTTGTTTCTTTTTTATGTAAACAGTTCACGTGATGGGCTAATTGGATGTGTGTTGATCATGGGACCCACTTTATTTCTTGCTCGATATTTACACCTTGCACGTTATTTTGACGGTGAGTGTACGATACGCACGTGTACTATGTGGCAGCCCCAATAACATCCACTAAATGTGGTAACTTGCCGGTTTTTCCGCATTTTGCTCAATCCACTCGTATTCCCTGCACATAACCAAAATGCACTTAATTAATTCAAATAGACTAAAATAATTAACTAACTAATGTAAATATAGAGGTATTAAATATAATATATATTGTGCTTATCAGAAACCTAAGTGTTTTAAGTTTTGGAAACTATTTCAAAGGCTAGGATTTAGTAACTTTTAGATTAGTTTAATCTAATGGCTTATATTTATTCCTTATTTCTCAAGGTTTAGTATTTATTATTATCTAAATATGCCAGCAATTAACTTTAAATTAGTAATTATCCATTTTTAAGAAAATTACTAAAATTTAGGTGTTTTACATAAATTAAGAAGTTTTAGGTTTTAGGAAACTTATTTCCTACAATATAGGTGGCACAAAAGGACAACCCTTGTGTCCACGTTTTTGCCAAGTGGGTCCCACCACTTGGTCACCCCTTATCCTAGTTTTACTAATCACACCCAACTACCTCCTCTCATTTAATTTCCAGTTTCATTTCATTTTCATTTTTTCATTTTCTCATTTCATTTCTAGTTTTTCATTTCATTTCTAATGAAAACCTAATGTTTCAAAATAACTCTAAACTAATGGTTTATTCCATTATTTTTCATTTCTAAGCTTCCATCCTAGGGTTTAAAGTGTCCACTAACATTTCTAGCTCCGAAATGTTCATTTCTAGGTTCATTTCATCTCTAGGTGACTTATTGTATTTCTATGTTTTGAAACTACTAGAAATTATTATTGTTTATGGTTATTCTAAGTTATAAGTTGGTTCCTACATCGAACATGAAACATAACCCTAGTTTTCATTTCATTTTCTCTGGTTTTCCAAACTGAAGGTTCATTTCTAAGGTTTTATAGCTCATTTCTACAAGATAACCCCCTAATCTCTCTCGCAAAAAGATTTTGAAAACATTTGGTTTTGTTTTGAATAACATTTTAAAAACACTTGAAAAACTTTTATGCAAGACTCTCATGTGAAACTAATTTTGCAAAACATTTCTAGATTCATTTCCTTTATTGTTTTTCTGATATTCTTTGGTTTATCGCCTTAGGTTTACACCTTTCTAACACTTATTGGGCCTATTTTGGGTCCATGGGCCTTAAGCCTATGCTTAAGTCTAAGTGGAAAAATCTTGGGTGTTACACGTAGGCACAAAGACCCTCGAATAGAGATAAAATAGGGCAATTTCATCTTGAGAAATGACAGTAAATTTTCCCAAGGAAAGTCAGTGAAACATTTCCAATTGAAGAACATTAGATCAGTTTCATTCGTTGACATCGCAACCTAGGCTATCTTTAGGGCAGAAAAACATTCCGGCATCTTTCTAAGCGCAGAAAAACAACTTGGCTATTCTTTCAAGCATAAATTGACTAAGCTTCTCTTGAGCCATAGGATCACAGTACCTAGCTCCTAACAAGATAAAAACTTTAAAAAACTTGGCATAATCACTGAGCACAAGTGAAAAACACTAAATCAAACTAGCATAGGCACAAAGACCTCCGAATAGAGACAACATAGGGCAATTACATCTTCAGAAATGACAGTAAATTTTTCCAAGGAAAGTTAGTGAAACATTTTCCAATTGAAGAACATTAGATCAACTCCGTTCGTGATATCGTTACCTAGGCTATCTTCAGGACAGAAAAATATTCCAGCATCTTTCTCAGTGTAGAAAAACAACTTGGCTATTCTTTTAAGCATAAATTGACTAAGCTTCTCTTGGGCCATAGGATCACAATACCTTGCTCCCAGCACTAGTTAGAATCTTTTGAGCACACCAAATTAGTGTCGTCTTGGCTTTGGAGTGTCAAGCTCGTGGTGATATACTCGAGGAGTCAAGTTTTGGTTCATGGTACGGAACTTGCAGAGTTCAAGTTGGAGACGCATCACTGTCCACGAAAAAGCAAATTCGTGGAGTTCGAATTTGTAGAAGAACTGTACACCGTAGCTGTTAGAGCGTAGAGGGAGTCCTAATTCGTGTCCATCGAGTGGTAAATCAGTTTGTAAGTTTTCATTAACTGTTAATAAATTCTTTTCTGGACTAGGTCCCGGGGTTTTTCCCAGTTTGGGTTTCTTCGTAAACAAAATCCCTTGTGCATATTTTCACACCTTTTATGAGATTGAATTATTCGATTCTGGTTCTTAATTCCACATTTTAAGAATCGAATAAGTCAATACTCTTGACTAGAGATTTTAGTTTCCATCTTTATCACTAACATTATTTTTATTTGGTGATTGTGTAATCCTTAACCTTAGTTATATTGACATACGGTTAATCCAACTAAAATCGTAGGACATTTAGACTTTCAATTGGTATCAGAGTAGGTTCACTTGCTGGGTTTAACAACCTAAGTGTGATCCGTGTTGTGACTAAATGGATTCACAAAGAGAAGGTAGTGCTTTAAACAAACCACCATTGTTCAATGGTAGCAACTATCTTTACTGGAAAGCTAGAATGAGGGCTTTCCTAAAATCCCTAGTCCAAAGAGTTTGGAGAACTGTAGAAGTAGTTTGACTCCTACCATGATGACTAGTACAGGAGACAACTCTAGGGAAGTTCCCAAATCGGAAGACCAATGAACTTCGGATGAGAGTGAGGTAGCCACTAGAAATAGTAAACCACTCAATGTTATCTATGCTATTGTCACCGCCGACGAATTTCATCGCATCTCTAATTGCGAAGTAGCCAAAGAAGCATGGGACATTTTAATGGTCACCCATGAAGGTACTAAGACTGTTTGAATAGCAAAACTTCAAATGTTAACTATCTAATTTGAAACTATTAAAATGGATAACAATGAAACCTTTGATGAATTTTATGCTAAATTGAATGACATTGTCAACAACTCTTTTGCTTTGGGTGAAGTTATTTCTAACTCCAAAATAGTTCGTAAGGTTTTTAGATCTCTTCCCGAGAGATTTCAAGCCAAAGTTACGGCTATTGAGGAGAGTAAAGATATTGATGCTATGCTCCCTGAAGAACTTACAGGGAATTTAAGGACGTTTGAGGTTGGTTTTAAATCTTCAAGGAAATCAAAGAACATTGCTTTTACAGTCTCAAGAAGCTCCAAGAATGAAAATGACTTCTCAAGTGATGAAGAAATGACTCTTCTCACAAGACAATTTAAGAGCTTCTTGAAGAACAAAGAAGAGAAGTTTTAAAAACTAAGGTTTGGTTCATCTTCTAAAATAAGGCCGCATGACAAATTCAAGAACTTTGACAAAAAGTTTGAGAAGAAGAACTCCACAGAAGTTCAATGCTTCAAATGTCATGGAGTTTGACATGTGACTAATGAATTTCTAAACAAAGCTCCGGCCAAAGCCAAGAAAGCAGTGAAAGTCACACTAGACAATTCTAATTCATCCTCCGATACTAGTGAAACTAGTGATAAAGAAATTAAAGAGGAAATGAATGCTATGATTGCAACTCTCTCACAGATTTTCAAGAGTGCTGACACTTCTAGTGAACATGAGGAGATTGAAGAAGAAATAAATCCAGAAGAATTGTGTGCTAATCTCCTTAAAAATTGCATAGAGTTATCTAAATATAACAAGGTGCTGAATGAGAAGCTGACATTCATTCAAACTGAACGAGATGAAGCCATGATCAAGTTGCAAGAAAGTTCCATCAAAACAAAACAACTTGAAGAGGAGATCTCAAGGCTACTTACCAAGATTAACTCTCTTGAGTTGGATCTTAGGGAAGTCTTAGATAAAATCAAGTCTTTTGATTCCACTCTAGCCTCAACCAAGAGAGACTTGATCTTATCAAATGAATTGTTAGATAAATTTAATCATGGTTCTAATTTTTTATCTAACTTGTTTAATGCAGCAAAGACTGCAAATGATAAGAAGGGATTGGGATATGATGCTACAACTAGTTCTAACTCACCAGAAGGAACAAAGTTTGTGATAGCCAAGGAGCAACATGCCCAAAAGATTCCCCCAAAGAGCACACTTGCTCAAACCAACAAAAATCTAGGTAAGACAAAAGGCACATATTTTGCTGAAGTATGCTCCTATTGTGGTGTTTCAGGTCACTTGCAAAATACTTGCAAATTTTATATGGAAGATGCTTTCTATGAATAAAGAAAAGTAAATATTCTCTATCAATACAAAGAATTGCAAGTAAAGCAAGGAACTTATCCGGTGAAATCTTAAAACTCACAAGGAATACACAAGGTAATGTACCCAAAGGTAAAACTCCTCATAACTCGAAGAAGAAACCTACTAAAACCAAGGTAGTTGTTCCTAAAACCACTAAACCCATCCTAGATAGCACCAAAGAAAAAACTGCGTGGGTTAAGAAAAGTGATATAAAGGCTAACGTTGCTTTAATTACTTATAAAGTAACTCACTTGATTGATTTCTTGGTAGTGGTTGTACAAGGCATATGACTGGTGACAAATTATTCTTTAGTCACTTTAAAAGTTATATTGGGGGAGTTGTAACATTTGGTGATGGTAGCACCGCCTAGGTAAAAGGTAAAAGTACAATTAAGTTACCCGATGTACCAAAAATCAAGGATGTACTCTATGTTGATGGTATGAAAGCTAACCTTCTTAGTATTAGCCAAATTTGTGACACTAACCATTCCGTGAAATTTACCTCCAATGGTTGTGAAATCATGAACGGTGATGGTAAATGTGTTATGATTGGTAGGATATCTAGTAGTAATTGCTATATGATTGATGCATCTCCTAATCTTACATGCAATTTATCTAAACTTGATACTACTCACCTTTGGCACCAAAGACTAGGTCATGTCAACTTCAAAGACCTAGCAAAGATTGCTAATAAGGGGTTAGTACGTGGGCTGCCCAAGGTAAGTAAAAATGTTGAAGGAATATGTGGACCATGCCAAAAGGATAAACAAACTAGAGGTCCACATAAATCATCAAAAGATGTGGCTACCACCAAACCATTGCAATTAATTCATATGGATCTTATGGGTCCTATAAGAATTGAGAGTATTGGTGGAAAGCGATACATCTTGGTCATGGTTGATGATTTCGCTAGATATACTTGGATTGCTTTTCTTAGAGAAAAATCTGATACTTACGATGAATTTTTTATTATATGCCAGCGAATCCAAAATGAGCAAGACTTTAAGATCAAACGGATAAGAAGTGGCCATCGTAAAAAATTCAAAGGCTCAAAAGTTAAAGATTTTTGCGACAAAAATTGCATAAAGCATGAGTTTTCAGCACCTATAACTCCTCAACAAAATGGGGCTGATGAAAGAAATAATCGTGTGATTCATGAAATGGCTAGAGTACTTCTACATAGCAAAAATAAAGCATAAAGGTTTTGGGGTGAAGCTATTTTTACTGCATGTTACTTAGTTAACCGAGTCTATCTAAGACCCAAAACTCTCAATACCCCATATGAGCTTTGGTTTGGTAAGAAACCAAATTTAAGTTACCTTCGTGTCTTTGGGAGTCCATGCTACATCCTTAAGGATAGAGAAAATGCTGGAAAATTTGACTCCAAAAGTGATGAAGGAATATTCATTGGGTATGCCTTAGATAGTCGAGCTTTTCGTGTCTACAACAAAAGGACCGAAACTATCATGGAATCTATTAATGTTGTTATTGATGATTCTAACATCTCTTCCTCTTCAGATGCAGCTGAAGAAGACAATCTTGTTGAAGGTAAAACTGTGAAAATTGAACTTGATTCAGAAAATGATGATGATGCATCTACCTCCCAAGAATCGGATGAAAAGGATACTTCACATGACCTGACTACAAATGATCAAGTTAATGAACCTGGAAATCCTCCTCAAGACCATCCAACCACATGGGCTCAATGACTACATAATCCCAATGAAATTATTGGATGGATTGAAACTAGTGTTGAAACACGGAGACAAGTTCGAACCTACTAAAGTAGTTGATGCTTTGCAGGATGAAAATTGGATACAAGCTATGCAAGATGAGTTTAGCCAATTCACAAGATAAGAAGTGTGGAGTCTTATACCTCGTCCAAAGAATACCAATGTCATTGGTACCAAATGTGTCTTCAAGAACAAATCTGATGAATTTGGAACCGTTGTGAGAAACAAGGCTAGACTTGTTGCACACGGGTATTCTCAAATTGAAGGTGTCGACTTTGATAAAACCTTTGCTCTGGTCGCAAGACTAGAGTCCATAAGGTTTCTTTTGGCGGTTGCTTGCCATTTAAAATTTACTTTTTCAAATGGATGTCAAAACAGCCTTTCTAAATGGCATCCTATAAGAAGAAGTGTTTGTAGAGCAAGCTAAAGGATTTGAAGATCTCATCAATCCTAACCATATCTACCAATTGAAGAAAGCCCTTTATGGTTTGAAACAAGCTCCAAGAGCATGATATGATAGATTAAATGCTTTTCTTCTTAGAAAGGATTCTTAAGAGGGGAAGTTGATAAAACCATGTTTATTAAATGGGCTAAAAATGATGTTCTTGTTGCTCAGATCTATGTAGATGACATAGTATTTAGTTCTACCTCAACCAAACAAACTGAGTTCTTCTCAAATCTAATGAGTAAGGAATTTGAAATGAGTATAATTGGAAAAATAACCTTCTTTCTTGGATTGCAGGTTAAGCAACAAAAGGATGGGATATTTATATCTCAATCAAAATATGCCAAGGATCTCGTAAAGAAGTTTGGCATAGAATCTGCAAAAGACGCTCGCACACCGATGGGAACCACTACAAAATTAACAAAGGACTTAGCTGGACAGGAAGTAGACCAAAAATAATATAGAAGCATGATAGGGAGTCTTCTTTATCTCACAGCTAGTCATCATGATATTTCTTTTAGTGTAGGTGCTTGTGCTTGCTATCAAGTAAAACCTAAAGAGTTACACTTAACTGCAGTCAAGCGAATCATTCATTATGTTAAGGGAACTCTTGGTTTTGGCTTATAGTACACTAATGACACAAATTCTAAAATAGTGGGTTATTCTGATGCAGATTGGGCAGGTAATGTTGATGACGGGAAAAGTACTTTAGGAGGCTGCTACTTTGTTCGACACAACTTGGTAGCATAGCAAAGTAAGAAACAAAATTCTCAATCCTTGTCAACTGTTGAAGCAGAATACATTGCTGCAAGATCGTGTTGTACTCAATTACTTTAGATCAAATAAATGTTATCTGATTATGGCATTGAACATGATACTATGACTGTGCTTTGTGATAATACCAGTGCCATTGATATTGCTAGGAATCCAGTACAACATTCTAGAACTAAACATATAGACATAAGATATAACTTCATTCGTGATTTAGTTGAAAACAAGGTGATTTGTCTTGAGTTTGTTCCTACCGAAAAACAATTAGTGATTTACTTACAAAACTTGAGGATATTCTTAGGTTTGAACTCCATAGAAGATCGATTGGTGTGGTTGTTAGTAACTAATTATTTTTCTTCTCACTCCTTTCCGAGTTTTTTTGCATTGCATATCTTTTTGGGTTAAAGAGTGAGTTGTGTTTATTAGTTTGCTTTCAAAACTCCGCATTCTAATGTGTGATTTCAAGTGTTATTCCTATTTCAAACGGCTATCTTTTGTAGAATGCTTGAACATATAAGAGATTTCACAGATTTGATTTGATTTACCTTATTTTGATATAGCTTGGGATTCTCTGCAATAAGTCCACATACTCTCTTGGCTAATCTTTTGATTCGTATGCACATAAGGAGTCTCTTGAGTAAGTGTGATTTTATCCTAGTTGGATCATTGGATGGCTTGAAAATAAAACTCATAATTCATTGATGGACTGAACCAGCTGGTTGGACTATATCTCTCTAGTATGTGGTGTTCTACTGAAGTACTAAAATTTTTGTTATATCTTGTTTAATTCATCACCAAAATAGTAAGCTCTCGTAAAATAATTTGAGCTTGGTAAAACACCAAAAGAGTGAGTTCGCGTACAAAATGATGAACTCGGTGTTAGAACATCAAAGAGTGAGATCCCGCAAAAAGATTAGGAACTCAATGTTCTTTTCTTCATCTTGACCTCATGGTGATTCACTAGATCCCAATACGGGTACTTTCTTGGAAACATCTCCTCGGATAAGAGTCGCGTACAAGTTCAAGGAAAATACTGGTGTCTTGTTGATAATCCATGTCTCATGCTCTTGAGTACCTCAAAAGTTCTATCTTATGCTCAAACATAAAGGTCATTTTACAGGGTGCAAAGTGATATGGTTCTTTCATGCTGGATAAGGTCCAGATTTGAAGAAATTAGTAATATGAACATCCTTATCTTATCTTCCTTTTAGGATGCTCTCATATAATGATATTGTTCTCTCAACACACACACACACACACTCATTGATCATCTATAAGAATATTATGGTGTTACTTGTTTTGAGAATCTACAAGCGTACCTATCCAAACATGGTTTTTCAGAAAGAGAAATAGAATAACCTAGATATCAATAGTTTTCCTATATCATGAGAGTCCCATTCCAGTCATGAGACAGGAAACATAACGAAAATACAGAACAAATCATTGTTTTTAGAAAAACTTCAATGATTTGCTCGTGTAGGCATTCAACATCTTTTTTCAGATCACCTTAAAATACATGTTATAATACTATAAGCTTTAATAGTAGAAAATACATTTTCCTATAAAAACTAACATCCATGTATATGTTGTGATTTCCCATCTAATATTATTCTAGGGAAAGCCAGTAATATAATCCGGGGAAAGCCGAGTAATCAGGGGAAAACCCGTAATATAATCTGGGGAAAGCCGGTAATAATCATAGCTGGGGGAAAGCCCAGCATAACATATATAGTACATATTCCGGGGAAAAGCCCGTACCTAGGGAATCACCAACACATACCCAACAACTGGAACTTCCATCCCGCACATTCTCTCAAAACAACTACTTCTCCCAACAAATGGAAGGAAGTAAAATATTTATATTATAAGAACCCTAAAATCCATTTGGTTTTGAAAACATACCCATTCCCAAAGCTCGATAACGATTAAATCTCGATTCTTTTGAAAATATAGTTTATTTAACTATAATTAAGAAAAGAATCATCCATATACTTGTATATAACTCATTCATATATATAATTATCAGAATCTAGTTATTTTAAAAATAATTATTTTTGTTTTACATCACTATGTAAAACTATACTTTTGGAGAATCATTTTCACATCAATAGGACATCATAAATAAATCATGCATGCTTTGCAAAATAATTACATTTGATTTGCAAAGCTAAACCCTATCAAAAGCGTTGAAAGTACTTTAATGGCTACAAGAGAGTATTTATAATTTCCTACCTTAATTCCTACGAGGCTAGCTCTTTATCGCTGTGTTTGCCTCTAATTAATGCATTGGTCCTAGTACAAACTCCCAACTGTAAATAATATATTCAATTTACTTCAGAATTCCTAACTATTCACATTAATCTCATACGAAAAAATTTGATAATCTAAACTCTAACCTAAATAGTCTCTACAAGGTCCAAGTACCTTTAATCATTCTCTATTAAGGTTAAGAAACCTATAATCTGTGAAAACACCTTGCCACATCGAATATGAGCTTTACAAGATACTAATAATATCATCACAGATAAGTCTCTAACAACAAAAAGGTTTTAGAATTTCAACTTAAATTCCATAATTTCTAACGAAGTTTATCAACTAATTTTTCCATGAATTCCAAACATCCAAAATCTAAAATTATTAGGGATCATCTTAAAGTTGAGGGTTTCTAAAATTCTCAAGCCTGGAAATCTGATTTTTCTTAAATTCCTCATGAAATCGAGGAATTGGGAATTTCTATTCAATTAATTCCGGCTACAAATAATCCTAATTCTTCAAAATCAAAACCCAAATAATCTGAAATACAATTACTTTAAACTAATTTAATCAACTACATAGCTACTTGGTTATACAACCATAGCTTAAACTATCTTTAAAAAATCAACTAACCTATTATCTATAACCTAGAACACCTAATTAGTAATCTATGAAAATAAGGGAAATTCACTAATTCTAACTCACTCAAAACAATTTCAGCAAAAGGAATAATAAATTGAGGGTTTGGGATTTCCAATTTTACCTCCAACAACAAAATCATGGCCCAATCGATCTCCCCATCGTCATCGTCATCATCATCCTCTTCTTCTTCTCTCTCTACCGTCATCTCTCTCTAATGGCTTTCACTTTCTCACGGCAACTCTCTCTCTCTCTCTCGGCATCTCTCTCTCTCTTTCTCCTTTACTTTCTTTCTTTCCTTTCTTCTCTTTCTTCTTCTCCTTCTTCCTTCTTCTCCGTCTCTCCCGTCCTTTTCTTTCTCTTTCTTTCTTTCTTCTTCTCTCTTCACTTTCTCTCCTGTCATCTCTCTCCAGCTCTCTCACTCTCTCTCTACTGATGTTCTAATAAATTCCAATGGAATTGAAAAGAAAGTTCTAATTTAACTTACTAAAGGATGAGATATAGAGAAACTCTTTGTTGTATGAGCATACATGTATAATTAGATACACAAAAGGGCAAAAGCTATAAGAATTTTATTTAATACATCACACACATATATAGCTGTGTACACACGTCTAAATAAAGCACAATTTGTCAAAATTGTGATCAAAATCGCATGTACCTTCGGTACTGGTCAAAATCGTGTTCCGGGCCTCGAATCTATCTCATATGGTATCCGATTTTCGCGCGTGAGTAGTCAAAATTCAATAACTTTTCGAAATCTATCTATTCGTACGGTTAGATTCTTCAAATAACTCTTCGATAAATATCTCAGTATTTAATCCTAGACTTAATTATTTTAACACTAACCTAAATTATTTTAATAATTAATTGGTTTCACGGCCAAAGCGTTGGATTAGACTCTAATTGACTCGAATTGACATTGACTGGTCAACCTAGTTATTTTGGGTCGTTACACCTAAGCTCTGATACCATTCTGTAACGCCCCAAATTCAAATTATTGTATAAACCTAAATCCAAACTCATAACTCGATTCCTTAAGACCAAACTTAGAATTTTCAATCTAAAATTAAGTCCAAAACATAAGCCCAAACAAAAGTTAAAACAAAATGTAACTCATAGAATTTCAAACAGTAACAACATTAAAGAAACACAAATGTCAATTCATCAACATCATCGACAACAATAACAAGTTTCTTATATTTTTATGCTGAACCGCACCACGGCTGCCTAAGTACCCAAACAGGGATCAAACATAACGTAGTTCTAATGAATACTCACAAGGTGTCTAAATCACATTTCAGCTTTCATGCTGGTTTAACCAACTTACATGTCACGCCCCGCTCAAACGTGTGCCCAATATTGTCCCTGCTTTATCCACCACCCCGGGGTACAAGGTAGCTCACCTAAGAACAAAACCCTGTGCTCTGGGGGGTTGGATAAAGCAGGGATAATATTGGGCTCACATGTGAGCGGGGCGAGACAATTATGGTATCAGAGCCGAGGACGGCTCATCCTATGGGGTGGTGGGAGGAGGTATTAGTCCCACATCGCCTATGAGAGTGTCCAGAGCCTGGGCTATGAGGTTACAAATAGCCTTACATTCTGTTCGAGGCCTTTTATGTGAGCTCTATGGGCTCACCTAAGAACAAAACCCTGTACCCCAGGGGGGTGGATAAAGTAGGGACAATATTGGGCACATGTGTGAGCTGGGCGTGACATTACACATTCTCCTGACAACATAATGATCATCCCTACATCTAGCATCTGATATAGGTTATTGTCTCCAATTAACTAAGTGGGATCTCGAGCTTTCAAGTTCACTCAATTTATCCCTCCATCTATCTCCTCCACCTTCTTTGGTCCACAAGTTAACCCAATCGTGCACTGGGTGAACTTGTGTTAACATCGACCTTTCTCCTTCATATAATAGGTTACCAACCTCGGTCAAAGTACTCCTCTATAAATCTCATATGCGATTCCTCGGTAATTGCATAATCAAAATAAGAAAAGGTCGAGCCAACCACCTATTGTTGAGATCCATAACATTATCTCAAGTTGTTCACAATTAATTATCTAAATTCTTTATTAATTGGTTCATCTATGAGTCATGATTAATAGTTCAGACTATTCTCGTAAAAGTTTTATCATCCGAAACTACAAGGTTCATCACGCATACATTACATGCTAAATTTCTATTTGCAGAGTAAGACACGTCAATAACTCAATAAGAAAAATCCCACAGATTGTATAAACGAGATTATAATATCATCCAACATAAAACATACACTTTGGGAATTAATTATGATCAAACTCCAAGTTGAAATTGAACAACCTCAGGCCTATTTGAACGATATAGAAGTCTTTGTTCGCAAAAATTTTAGTGATAAAAATCCACGATAAGAAATCTAGTGAAAAAGTAAGAAAACCAAAACATGTGAATTCTGCCAAAATCTGTATCAGTGTTACAAAAATAGTAGTATCTTACAGTTTATAAATTCAAACTTAGAGCTTTCAATTTCTGATGAAACTAGAGACATAGATCTAAAGTCTTTATGTTTTGACTGAAAACTATGAACAATCCAAAAGTCTCAAAACACCTAACTGTACTATTAGTAAAAATACAGCAGCATCAACACGAATTTTTAAATTACTTCGAAAATAGTAAACAATACTCAAAAATCCCGAAATTTGAATCCAAACTAACCTCGGTTGCTACGAACACAGAGATATAAAGAAATAATAAAAATTCCTTACAGTTTGAGAGAAAACGTTTAATTAATTATAACTTGTCAAATTTTCTAGAACTTGAAATATAACATCCCGGACCTTGGGTGTACTTACACCTCACCTGGGTGTAAATATCCAAAGCCTGGAATATTAATTAAGTGGGTTTTTGAAATACATTTGGGTCCAACTCTATTGGGTTTGGTCAGCTCAGGCCTAACTAAACTGGGTTTGGGTCTTAGCCAACTATGACAAACTGGGCCCACGTCTAATTTAGGGTTTTTAAAACAAAACTTAATATGGTTAGGCCTGACCATAGGCCCACGCAAGTCATTGGGTCTGACTAGGGTTGGTCCACATGCCTTATGCCTCTTTATTTCTTAAAACATGCCAGTAGTAAGTTTATAACTTTGCCGGACGCTACACTGTGCCATAAGTGTTCAAAACAGCAGCACCTTCAGGGTTTTTGTTCAAACACGTGTCTACATTCTCACAATATTTTTGAAATAATTTTAAGTCAGAAAAACGTACATAAAATAACATGTTTATTAAACCCCGTTCAACTGATAAGTTATGCATGACGTTCCGTTAAAAATTTATGGTTTACGCTCTGTGTATCGGAATCACGTTCCATCAAATCCCTCTGAAACTAGACTCAGAGCCTCACATCTTTTGGGTTTGTAAGTCCAGTTCCTTAAGGATTTATTCAGAAAATAGGCGCAACCCAGCACATGCGCAAACAGTAGCAGATTTCAGTTCGAAAAACATGAATTGTAAAATATGAAAACGTAACTTAGCCATCTCCTAAAATCATGAAATTTCTACTGTAACGTCCCCTGGATCTCACGAATCCAGAGATATAACTAAAAATAAAATCCCATTATCTAAGTATTAAATATGTCCCAAATACTGACTGCTGGTCAGAAAATCCAACATACTGTCCAAAACTGAAAATGACCTAAAACAACCATAAAAACTTCCCATCTTATGTAACTAACTTCCTTAACCCCTATTCAATTAAATAAAATACAGTAAAGCATCACGGAAGACTTACCTAGTCTTCTTCTTCTCAAATGCGTCGCAATTCGCATTCCTATGTATCTCTTTCCCTGATCTGTGAAGGATGAAACGAACAGGGTGAACCAATGCTCAGTAGGGATTCATAAATCATCCCTCATAGTATCAACAATATATCAAACATAAATATTTCATATAATGAACAACAACAAATCAAAATAAAAATCATCTACGTTACCGAAGATTTCAGACCGAACAATTGGTTCTTTTTCTTGTTTAAT
>MVGT01003391.1:5814-24023 GCA_002174775.1 Macleaya cordata
TTGTCTAAAGTTATCCCTTCCTCTAAGTCACCTGCAAATAACTATGACATTAAATCTTTCACTTGACATGGATATAATTGTGATATGATATATAGTTATGTTTGTTGTTTCCTGTCAAAATATATATAGTGAGAGAAGATAAAGTAGAAGTCGCATTTATATAAAACAAAAGTAACATAAGGCTCACAACCGAGCCATAAAGCATAAGTCTCAAGTAAGAGAAATAGAGTAGTAAAACATCCACTGTGACTGAAGAGAGGGAGACCTACATCCACCACAAATAAGGAATCCCTCACTAAACAAACGTCGTCACAGCACCACTAAGGATCCTAACTCGATCCTCAAACGTCAACTGTACAACCACGAAAATAATTGGGTGAAAAACTCAGTAGGTAGATCAACCATCCTAATATCATCACATGCAGCGATTAATCCGATAGCATTTCGAAAGCATTTGTAAAACCAATACATATTATATAGTTGATTGAAACATCAAAGAAAATCCTGCATATACATATACAAATAATAGTAGTGTACTTCTGCTAGCATAGCCAAGGAACACGACCAGGTTACCCCAGTCAGGATTACTTCAAGATCAATTACTAAGCGTGCACAATTGACGACTGCAGACTAGACAAGGGCCCCCAACTAATCCAGAGAAGGTTCCCCGACAACCTTCCCCCACGTCTAACACCCATCGGACAGGCATGCGAACCTCAGCTAAACTAGTTACTCAACACCACCAACAAATATGGTTTACCAGGAAATAATCTTGACTTCCCAGACTTCCCTAGATGTACCTGTCTCCTTGACGTCCCATACCACCCTGAAGACAAAAACACATAGCAAAATCTCAGATGGTGTACCACATCCGGATAAGCAAGATCCACCATCCTTGTAAGGAGTCTCCCACCTTTCACAAGCTTACCTTAGTGATAACATATAGTAGTATATATATAGGTTGTGTCTTTTAAGTTAAAGTTCGAAAACTATTTTGCAAGAACCCTTTTTTTTGAAAACCAAATTCCTTTTTGTAGAAATCCCCTTTTTGAAATTTCTTCTCTTTTGAAATCTACATACAACAAGTGTAACTGATCCTAAGGATTAGGGACCATGGCAAGCCAACTCACCCACCCTCGTAAGGGTGAGGATCACTGGCAAGCCAACCCGCTCACCCATAGGGTGCCGGACCATGGCAAGCCAACTCACCCACCCCCGTAAGGGTGAGGATCCCTGGCAAGCCAACCCACACACCCAAGTCTGCGGGACCTGGCAATCCAACTCACCCAGTCTCGTAAGGGTGAGGATCCCTGGCGGCCAACACACACAGATCACTCGGGCGGGAATCCGAGTGGAAGTAACACAGGCACCAGTCCACCTAAGGCCTACACGGTTCTCCGTGTCGTCGTGAACCCTATCAAGCTCGGTAGTGAGATGCCACTACCGTCTTTAGGCGGTCGCAGAAGAAATTACTTTTTGACACATTTTCAAAGTTGGGTTTCACATCGAGAAAACACTCGATAAAACAGATTTTCGTCTCTTCCAAGGTTTTTAATATATCAAACATGGTTTTCCAAACATAACCATCATTTCATCCACATAAATCGTGATCGTAAAGTTGAAGTCCCTTTTGTTCACAAACCACGAGAAATATTTCATAAACATGATATAAAGTCAAGCATGCATATTTCCATATTAAAATCAGTTTCTCAATGCTTTCTTCATAACATAAGTTTGTTGTTATCCATAAATTTCATGCCATGCCTTGCATACAAAAGTACATACATAACAGTTCGAAACATGCATTTAAAATGGTTGGGTGCTATTAAGATGAATTGACCACCTACCTCTAGCGGTACAGGAACTGATCCTCCTCACCCAGAGAGTCAGCAACACCTAGCTCACCAGCTAGAGGAGAAAATAAAGAAAACAACTGTTAGGTTTTGTAACCTAGAACCCAAAACTATAGAAAAAGTAAAATGAGCAAAAATCAACCTTCAGAGCCTTAAAGTTAGACATCATAAATCAGAAAGTCTACAAAGCCTATTTTAACCTCGTATGTCCCCATCCACTAGGCCTTGTTCAAGATGAAACCAAAATTCCATGACCCAATATCTTTACCAACATGAGGTTAACTAAGAATAGTCCTATAAGTCTTAGAAATCATTCCAAGTAAGAGGAATGCCCAACATATAATGTAAGCCCACAGAGTATTATCATGTCCATTCATGTGTCTTTTATCTTTTCTCCAAATAATAAGGCACATTCATCAAAATCCTCAAAACAGTCCAAAAGTCTCATCCTAGACCTAGAGTTCATCATCAACTAGGGTTTTAAATTTCTCTTATGCTTTTCCATCCTTCACCTCCATCAATTCAAGATTTAACCTAAACAGTCCCAATTTCATTGTTAAACTCATATTAAAAATAGATTTAAACTAAATCCTCAAAGTACAAACATTTTCATTTCCTCAAAAATAAAACAGAGATCAAGGAGTGTTATACTAACCTAAGGTTTGATAGATCAACTCCCAAAACACTTCCGACAACTTGATCAACTTTAACTCTTACTTCCTAGTATCCCAAATTCGTTTTACATAAAAAAAACCTAAGCATTTAACCATCATTAATGGTCCCGCGAATACCTAAAACAATCCACAACTTCATCCTAGTTTCAGAAGTCATTGTCCACCAAAATCATGCAAGATTTTATATTCACCACAACCAAGCACCATCTTTAGTATGAAACTAAAGGAAATCATCCCAATAATATAGATCCCACATCTAATTTATTTATCTTGAACATAAATTTTTTTCTATCAACATCCACAAGCTATACGAAGATAAATCACCATAACCTCATCAAGTTTGAGTCTCCACTTGCATGCATCAAAAATGGAGGAACTTAGATCATAAAAACCATATATTCATAACAAATCTTCAAACCTAATAGTCCAAAATTTCATCTTCATCACAAATTTTCGTTTTTCCTCAAAAACTCCAATTTACATCACAAAAATCATAAGATCTACAATATTAGGGTGCTGATTTCTCACCTTAACACAAAAAATTTAGCCCATCTCTTCCCCTTTTGCACCATTGAGCTCCAAAACACCAAGATCTACACTAACATGCATGTTGAATAAAAATCCTAAGTTATTAACTCAGAAAAATCAGCTGAAATCCAAAGATTTTTGGGCAAAAAAAAAACTTACCCAAGGAGTTTAGAGGTTGAGGGAGAAGAATGGGGTTGATTTCCCCTTTCTTCCTATCTTCTTCTTCTCCTTCTTCTTCTTCTTCTTTCTGCTGGAACGGCAGCTGCTGCCGGGGGCAGCAGCTGCTCTTCTTCTGCTCTACGTGGACAGCAGTAGCTGCTGCTGCTGCTGTCTTCTTCCTCTCTCTCTCTCTCTCAGTTATTCTCTCTCCCTCAGCTCTCTCTCTCTCTGCGTCTCTCTCTCCCTTTCTCAGCTTTCTATCTCTCTCTCTAGCTCTCGGTCTCTCTCTCCCTCTCGATTTTTTTCTCTCTCTCTCTCAGTTCTCTATCTCCTTCAGCTCTCTCTCTGCGTCTCTCTCACCCTCTCTCAGCTTCTCTCTCTCTCTCAGTCTTTCCTTCTCTCTCTGTTTCTCCCTCTCTCTCTCGGTTCTCTATCTCTCCCTCTTGGCTCTGTCGAGCTCCCCCTTCTCTCAGCCTTTTCTTTCTTGCTTTCTTTCTTTCTTTTTTTTGTTGATCAGCACTCGGCTGATTGGGGGAGAGGGAGGTGGCGGGTTCGGGTCACGGGCTACGTCGCGGGTCAGGCCAGCCCGTGTCCCCCCAAACCTAGCTAAAAAAATTCCACTCTCCTTTTTTTTTGTTTGTTTGCTTTTAATTTTTATTATTATTACTATTTTATTAGCGGGGTTTCACAGATACTCCCCTGACCTGTTTGTTTAAATGGATCAAGGGACTATCGATACTCCTCTAGTATTCTGAGGTGTGCGTGAGCTGTTGCTAGGGCTCTCATGCCCTTTTTAGTTATTTGTCTCATTTGTCCTAGGTTTTGTCTTATGTCCATAAATTTGACCAAGAAATACATTCTAAGTGAGAAAGAAGAAGTTAGAGAGAATATTGGTAGTTTTAAGAGAACAAGGAATATACAAGAAACCATTTTTCTGTCTTTATCTCCATGGCTGATTCCTGCAAGTTTTTGTGAGGAGGAGATTTTTTCTTTCTTGAGGGTTGTTTCCATACTAACTCTCTCTAGACCTTCATCTTACCTAGAGAAGTTTAGGATATTCATCTAGCATGAAGTTCTAGCAGGTTCTAGAAACCTAGAACTTTTCAACATTTTATAGTCACCGGTGGAGTTCCAGTGAGGTTGTCGGCGAAGCTCCGGTGAGTTGCATACCTGACAAGGTTTAAGTGAAGCTTGTGGATTCAAGCAAATAGGTGTGAGACTTGGAAGACTCTAAATTGGAGGCACACTCACTCACCATTGAAGAGGCGGTTTGTAGATTCGAGTCATGAAGAAAGACCGATCGAGGTTTGCACAAGGGGATTCGTATGGTCGATGTTAACGGTTGTAAGATTTCTAATAACTCTTAGTGGTAATTTCTGGACTAGGTCCCGGGGTTTTTTCCGTTAGGTTTTTCCCCGTCAACAAAAATCATTGGTGTTGTTGTATGTATATGTGAATGATTTTTGTGCAAGATTGAAATATTCGATTCCTCCCAAGTTCCGCACTTGTGAATCGAATAAGTCAATCCTTGTGTGTCTCAACATCGCGTCGTTTAGCTGTATTACATATTTAATTTTAAAATAGGTAGATATTGATCCCCCCTCCATATACACCTAGGGATATGTGATATTTCAATTGGTATCAGAGCATAGTTCACCATATAGGGCTTAACATCCCGGTGAGATCCTTGTAGTAATATATGGAAGGAAGTTCCGTGAACAGACCTCCATTGTTCAACGGTAGTAACTATACGTATTGGAAAGCATGCATGAGAGCCTTTCTAAGCTCTATAGATGAAAGAGTTTAGAGGGCTATAGAAAGTGGTTGGTCCCCTCCAACTATAACTGCCACAATTGATGGTGTTGCTGTGACTAAACCTAAAGCTATTGATCTCTGGACTGAAGACGAAATCGATAAGGCCACTTATAACAACAAAGGCCTTAATGCCATATTCAATGCTGTAACAGCAGATGAGTTCCATAGTATTTCAAATTGCCTTATAGCAAAGGAGGCATGGAAGAAACCAGAAGTCACTCATGAGGGTACCCAAGCTGTCAAGATTGCCAAATTGCAAATGCTTACATCTCAATTTGAAAATCTTCATATGGAAGAAAATGAAACCTTCAACGAGTTTTACGGCAAACTCGGTGAGATAGTGAACAACTCATTTGCCCTAGGAGAGACTATCTCAAACTCTAAGATAGTCCGTAAGGTGCTGAGATCTCTCCCCGAGAGATTTGAGGCTAATGTTACGGCTATCGATGAGAGTAAAGATATTGATGCTCTTCTTCCTAAGGAACTTGCAGATAATCTCAGGACATTTGAATCGAACTTCAGAACGTCCAAGAAGCCAAAGAATATTGCTTTCAAGGCTTCCAAGCAAGGGATAAGCAGGGATGACAAATCCTCTGAGACCTCTAGTGACGAGGAAATTGCTCTTCTCTCCAGGCAGTTCAAAAAGGACTTGAAGAAGAAAAGGGGATTTCAGAAATTTGACAAGTATAATCATTCATCCTCTAAGTTTAAACATCATGAGAATGTCAAGTCATTTGACAAGAAAGGTGAGAAGAAGAAGAGTGATGAGATTCAATGCTATAAATGTCATGGTTTTGGCCATACATCAAGTATTTGTCCAAACAAAGGAAGCTCAAACCACTCAAAAGGGAAGAAAGCAATGAATGTCACGTTTAATGATTCTTCTTCAGATTCCGGATCCTCTCAAGAGAGCGAAGAAAAGACAAAACCAAATTATGTCGCCTTTACTGCCTCTCTACTGTCATCACTAGAACAAGGTGATAACGAAGGAGACATCTCCAATCAATCATCTAGTGGTGATTATATGAGTGAAGAGGAACTCCAAGAAGAACAACTATTGTCTAGAATTTTGGAGAACAACAAGAACTTCTCAAGGACCAATAAGGAACTTCAAATGAAGGTCACATACCTTGAAGTGGAAAAGAAGGACTTAATTCTTCAAATGAATAAAGACTCCAAGAAGGTATTGGAAGGCACAGTAATCATCAATAGAAAAGAGAAAGAAATCGAGGTTCTCAAGAATGAACTTGGGAGGGCAAATGAGAGAGTCACATCCCTCTTCGATGAGTTAAAAGGGGTAAAAGAAGAGCTGGGTAAGTCAAAAGAGATGTTGATGAAGTTCAGCCATAGGTCAAACAATCCTAGTGTCAATGCTGAAAGGGGCAAAGAACTTGGGTGACAAAAAAGGGCTCAGGTTTGAACACTGTGATTGTGCTAGTACGTCAACATCAACAACCTTTGTGAAAGCCAAGACTCCTTCCTCCTCACAAACTGGGGCCGTTATCCATGCTAACAAGCAAAGTACAAAGCCTGTAGGAAAGCAACAATCTTTAAAATAGGCTATCAAGCCTCAAGCCAGGGTAAGAGGCACTAGGAGATCACCATAAATCATCCACACATGCTCATACTGTGGATATCAAGGTCACTTGCAAAACACTTGCAAGTTTTACTTGGATGATCTCCATCACCTCAAGAGAGAAAGGGAAATGCTGAAGATGTTTAAGCAACTTCAAGAAAAAGCAAAAGTTTTAACTAGAGAGATTGGAAGACTGACAAATCCTAATTTTGGGAAGAACAAATATGGTAAGAGACCATATGTGAAGAAAGGGAGCAAACAGGTAAGAACACCTAAGCCAACAGACGCATCTCCAAAGATGAAAGAAATATGGGTTTAGGTGAAAAAGAGTGCTAAAACCAAAGCCTTGGTGGCTCTCATGGCATATGAAGCAACAACATCGGATTAGTTCCTAGACAGTGGTTGCAGCCGACACATGACCGGAGAAAAAGAATGCTTCTCACATCTTGAGAAATTCTCCGATGGGAATATCACTTTTGGAGATGGGAGCACAACCAGGGTAACTAGGAAAGGAATAATCAAACTCCTGGGAATTCTAAAGATTCATGACGTATTGTACGTCGAAGGTATGCATGCCAATCTCTTAAGCATAAGTCAAATTTGTGATGCCAACTATTCAGTAACCTTTACCTCACTAGGGTGCACTATCAAAGATCCAAATGGGTTAAAAAACATACATGGGAAGAGAACTTCCAACAATTTCTATATGGTAGATACATCAACTAAATTATTGTGTAATCTAACCAAGTTGGACACCACATTTCTATGGCACCAAAGGTTGGGCCATGTTAACTTTAAGGACCTCGCCAAGTTAACCAACAAAGAAGCTGTGAGAAGTGTTCCAAAATCATGTAAAGAGGTTGATGGCAAGTGTGGAGCGTGTTTAGTGGGAAAATAAACACGAAGCTCATACAAAGCCTCTAAAGAAAGGAAAGCTCGTAGTTGCGGTAGGTCTTATCCCGGTCGAAAGGGCCATATGGGAATAACAACCAAAACTCCACACCCTACGCTTTGTACTAATGACTAGCCTTCGGGCTGCGAGGTATATTTTGCTGAGGTGACCCAAGCTTACCCGTGTTTAGAGACTAGTTGAACCCAGTATACATATAGTTGCGATAGAAATAATCGTCAGGGATAACCTAAGGGATTGCATCCATGTTGCACAAATTCTGAGGCATTATTCACGGTAGAGATTTTTGTGGTACTAAAAAGTAGCTTTCTGTATGTTTGAGGTAAACTCAGGTAACTTGCCAAATGGCTGTTGAATAACAATTACCAAGGTTCCGTCAAATAGAGTAGGCAAGGTTTGTGAACTACAACACGGGTATCCTTTTCAGTCTACGTGGGTCAGACTGAACAAATAGTTAGTAAGGAAAGAGTGGTGATTCGGTGTCGGAAACCGAGAGAATAATGAAAGCATGTTTTGAGAAAATACTGAAAGAGTAAATGAGAACCATGATGGAGTCTATGTTGACAGAAAGGTTTGGGCCACTAGGGCAAGGAAAGCAAGCATCCCTAGCACCACAAGAATCAGAAGGCAGAGATAGAGGTCATATTTCATTTGTTGGGCAGAAAGAAAGAGAGATGCTCAGAACACACTCCCAAGAGCCGACAGAGTCCTCTCTGAATTATGAGGTCATCAACATCCCCCGCGAGTCTTTGGTTACAACCATTCTGAGAAAGGCACTTGTCCTACCTAATACATGTCATACTAATGAAGACTGTGATTACCAAAAAAATGAGAATTCGTACCATAAGGTAAAGATGGAGGACAAGATCTTTCAGCAAGATGTAATGAGAAGACTTCAGCGATTGGAAGGGAATTCTGCAACAATATTTGATGTGAATGCTTGGTATCAGCCTCCAAAAGATGAATTACCAATAGGGTTCCAATTCCCACGTATGGACAAATACAATGGGGTTGGATCACCGAAGGCCCATATCCTAATGTACATGAGTTGTATAAAGCCTCTACACTTGAGTGATAATTTGTTGGCACATCTCTTTCTAGGAAGTCTAACAGGGTATACTTTGGGTTGGATCGTAGAGCTGGACCGGTCAAAGTACTCCACCTGGACCATGCTAAGTGATGCATTTGTCAAGCACTTCGCTTATAGAATGGATATGAGAGTAACTAAAAGAGAGCTAGAAGAGATACGACAACAACCAAAAGAATCCTTCACAAGCTTCGTCGCTAGGTGAAGACTGAAAGTTCGAGAGATGGTTGAGCGTCCGACCGAAGGAGAACAAATTTCTATATTAAGAAAGAACATGAGGACTGACTACCAAGCACCCTTATGTGGTGTCACCCATTCTTAAATGGATAAATTCATACACGCAGCCATTCAAGTCAACGACATGTTTTTGAGGACTGAAGTTCAAGACTTAACAACCACTCCCGGGGAGGATTAGTTAGAAGGTGCAGATCAGAGTCATCAGCAATACCCTTTAGCCTCTAGCTCAGAGCATTCTAGATTTCCAATTTCTCAGAAGTTTTATACCTAGAATGTAGTTGGCTTCTCCCAAATCCTTCATGCTTTAATGATTAGACAACCAAATTTTAACTGATGATAGTGCTCCTACATCATTCCCAATGAGTAGGATATCATCTACATACAAGACTAGAAAAATCACCACATTACCATTCAACCTCTTGTACACACATGGTTCATCAGGGTGTTGATCAAAACCAATAGATTTAATTGCCTGATCAAATCTGATGTTCCAACTTCGAGAAGCTTGCTTCAGTCCATATATTAACCTTCGCAATTTGAATACCATATGCCCCTGTTTGTCTGCTACAAAACCATCTAGTTAGACGATGAAAATGTCCTCTTCAAGATTGCCATTGAAAAAGGCTGCCTTGACATCCATTTGCCAAATCTCATAATCATAATGAGCTGCAATGGAAAGAAGTATCCTAATAGATTTAAGCATAGCTACTGGTGAAAAGGTTATCATAGTCGATTCCCTCTTTCTGAGTAAACCCTTTTGCTACTAGTCTTACTTTGTAGGTTTCAACTTTTCCATCAGGTCCTCTCTTCTTCTTATAAATCCACTTACACCCAATAGGTTTACAAGTTCCGGACTTGATTGGAATACATGGATTCCATCTCAGCTTTTATAGCATCCAACTGTAATCTCGAATCTGCATCATTCATTGCTTCATCATAGTTAGAGGGCTCAGTATCCTGACTATCAGGGACTAATTCAAAAGATTCTCCCAGTAGTATGTATTTAGTATACTTGGCTGGCAGTTTTTTTGCTCTCTCACTACGCCGAAGCAATAGTGGTACAGGTGCAACCGGCGGGTCTGGCTGCTCAGGTTGAAAAGGTGGATCAGCTTGAACCGGTGGTTCTAGTTGATCTATATCCACTTGTTCTTGCATTGCTGGAGGATCATGCAGAACATGTGGTATTTCTTCAACCTCTGGTAATGTTTGGTTCCGAAATTCNCTATATCCACTTGTTCTTGCATTGCTGGAGGATCATGCAGAACATGTGGTATTTCTTCAACCTCTGGTAATGTTTGGTTCCGAAATTCTTGCACATTTGTGTGCCCAACTCTGGATGATTCAGGGGCTTCAGCTGCTCCTCTGATCATTTATCTAGATGAAGATGAAGTGAGATGAGGAATTATGAATGGCAAAGACGTAGAATGACTATACACTTGCTTGTTCACGGGATGTGAACCAGGTGTATGTCTTACTCCCACTGTCAAAGCATCCGATAATTCTTCAAGCACAATCTTACTCTGTGGTTTGTAGTTCAATATATATTCCTCCTCGCAAAAGACCGCATTTGTACTAACAAACACTTTCTGTTCTCTAGGATTATAAAATTGATAACCAAGAGTACCCTTTGGATATGCTACAAATATGCTAACCTCTGACTTTGGTTCTAGCTTGCTAGACTTTCCTTTCAGCACGTGTGCCGGACACCCCCAAATGTGAAGATATTGTAAACTAGGTTTACGTCCAGTCCATAGCTCTCTGGGTGTTGTAGGAACTGCCTTACTAGGTGCCAAATTCAAAAGGTATACAGCAGTTTCTAGGGCATATCCCTAAAAGGAAAAGGGTAAGGAACTGTAACTCATCATAGACCTTAGCATTCCTAATAGGGTCCTATTCCTTATCTCTGCCACACCATTCTGCTAGGAGTGCTCGGTGCAGTCAATTGGGATACTATCCCATGTTCCACTAAGTATGCTCCAAATAGATTTGAGAGATATTCACCACCTCGATCAGATCGAATAGCTTTCACTCTTTTACCTGTTTGGTTTTCAACTTCAGTCTTAAATTCTTTGAACTTTTCAAAGGATTCAGACTTATGTTGCATCAGGTAGATGTAGCCATACCTTGAATAGTCATCAGTAAAGGTGATGAAGTACTCATAGCCACCTCTTGCGTGTATATTCATGGGACCGCATACGTCTGTGTATACTAATTCCAATAAATCATCGGCTCTAATGCCATTCCCATATAAGGCTCTCTTGGTCATCTTACCTTCTAAACAGGATTCACAAAGAGACCATGGTTCAACTTCGAATGAGCTTAGTGGCCCATCTTGAACCAATCTTTGGATCCTTTTCAGATTAATATGTCCAAGCCTTAGATGCCACAAATAAGTAGAATTAGGTGAAGGTGATTTCCTTTTCAGTGAGGAATTTGATGCGTATAATTCCTTATTGTAAATGTAGGGAATGATAGGAGAAATAAGATATAGACCATCTACCAACATGCCAGATATAATAACTAAACTACTTTTAATTATTAAAACTTTAGTAGAATCAAATTCTAATTTCAAACCATCTCTAACAAGACAAAAAACAGAAATTAAATTCCACCTAATATCCGGCACATAAAGACAATCCTTTAATAATAATGTATTATTCTCACTACCATAATAACTAGAAAGAAGTCAAACGTGTCCAATAGCAACTGATAAAACTCTTGCCTCTGTTCCAAGGCTCAGGCATATTTCCCCATCATTTAGTTGTCTGGTTATCTGGAACCCCTGCAAAGAATTGCATATATGATTAGTGGCTCTAGAATCAATACACCAGGTGTCTGGTGTATTAGTGGCAACATTTGCCTCCACAACTAATGATTCAAAATTACCTGAAGCGTTCTTTTTTGCTAGGTTCCCTGCAGTTGCGCTTCCAATGTCCTGTTTTTCCGCAATGGAAACACTTTCCTTTAGGCTTTGCATTTCCTTTGTCCTTGGATATCCCTTGAGGTTTGGCTGGTTGAGATGTTTTCTTGTTCTTCATCTTGGACTTATTGCCCTTAGGCTTACGTCCAGAAGAACCCTCTGCTATATTAACACTGCCAGTCTTTTGTCCTTTTATGATCCCTTCCGCCACAGTCAACTAATTCATCAACTCAGGAAGAGTAGATGTCAGTTTGTTCATATTATAGGTCATCTTGAACTGTGTAAAAGAAGACGGAAGAGAAGCAAGAATGACATCCTCCTTATAAGGCTATTTAAATGTGGTTTCGAGGGTTTCCAGTTCATTGAACAAGCCCATCATGGTTAGAACATGATCACGAACTGGAGTACCCTCTGCCATTCTAGTGTTATACAGCTTCCTTGTCGCTTCCTACTCAGTAGGGCGATTGTGATGTGCAAACATCTCTTTCAGCTCTCGAATAATATCAGCAGCATAAGTTACACTCTCATACTACTGCTGGAGGACATTGGACAAGGATGCCATGATATAGAATTTTGCCATTTCATTTGCCTTTATCTACTTATGATATCATTCTTGTTCCTCTTGAGGAGTGTCAGGACCAGGGAGAGCAGGACATTCTTCATCAAGAATGAACTTGTAGTCTTGAGCGATGAGTACGATGTCATGGTTTCTTTTCCAATCAACATAATTAGGTCCGGTCAACTGGTTTTCTTTCAGGATGATGGAAAATGGAGAGAATGCAGACATCTATTTAACATGCATAACATAATAAATGGTGAGATATAATGATAGATAATTTTAACTTTTATTTATTATAATATGAGGTATTATAATAAATATCGGATTCCTAATCAAGCGTATGCGTTCATTATTCCTTGGGGACATCTGAACACATAACTGGATTAGGTGGAATTCCAAATTTCATCGATTTAATTTTCTGGTCATCTCATGCCTAATTAGGTCGACATCCAATTTGTTTAGCCTTTGATGAAATCAGAGACACCCATTCCTTGGGGAAGCATTGTCTTTCGTTTCTCCGTTTAGTGTGATCCACAGTCTCGATTTAAAATGCTAGATTAATAAGAACAGTTTCCTTGGGGAAATCTGTGCAAACTATCTAGTTTAAACCTTAGCTCTATAAGTAATCTATGCTGAAACCATTAGTACGTGCTATTCCTTGGGGCATTAGCACGCCTAAATTTATCCATAGACTGACTATGGAAGGCTATGGGATTAAATCCATATTGATTAAATCCCTCTCCCACTCAATTTCTTAAAAGAGGGAATTTTTTTTTGTATACGCATGTATCTTATTTTACATACATCACATGCATCAAAAGATAATACACAAAATTAATTAATTAATAATTTTAATAATGATTGATTTTGTGTCCCTTGATTTCAAAACCAAGCACAAGTTAGTACTTAGAATAATAAGCATGTATTAAGCACCATCCCTTTTAAAACCATTTGAAAATTAGAAAAAATCACATTTTTAATAATTTCCAAGTCATCCCATAATCTATAACCACGTGTTTGGACCCACTACCAACCAACCAAAAATTTTTCAAAAATTTTCTCCAAAAAATACCCAAAAACGGGTCAAATAAGTCTGACTTATCTGACTGGTGGGTAGGGCTGGCGGGTCGGGTTGGTGGGTCGGGTTGGCGGGTCAACGGGTAGGGTTGGCGGGTTAGGTTTACGGGTTGACGGGCTGAGTTGGCGGGTCAAGTCAGACGGGCTGACCAACCCGCTACCCTAACCCTACCGTCCTGGACATGGGCATGTCAAGTGCCAAGCCCACCAAGACGTACCCGGGCTTAGCCTTGACAGGACCCATGTCCTGTTTTGTTTGTTTTGAACTTAAATTTTAAGTGGGCTTGATCTGACCAAGCCCATTTAAACCATTAATCAAACAATCCCACTAACCCTAATAACCTACGGTTACTCTCTAGCCCATACCTCCTTTCCTTCACCAAAAATTAATTTTAGTTTTCTGAAATATGACATATTTTGATCCTTTTTCAAAATTAGTAAGTAGTTTTTCAAAATTGTTTTAGAAACACAAATATAATTACAAATTTAGTAACTAAAACAAATGGGAAAAATCTTAACTTCTAGAAATAATGAATTATTGAAAAAGGTCTCTATCAAAATAATAAAAGGTCTCTATCAAAATAAGAAATAGACCTATTTGGTTATCAACCCTTTCAACCAAGATCCTAGAACTAAATTTGGTGCTTATTTCTAACATGCAAATTAATTCTAAACTAACAACAATCAAAATTAAATCATTAACATAAAATATAGATCATGGATCAAAATTAATTAATATTTCTTCATTGGTTTCTTGGATTGAATCCAAAACCAATATAGACTTATCAATTTTGGAGCCTTTTAGGTTTAGATTATCAACATAAAATAAAACCCTAAAAATCTAGGGTTCCTAGAACCCAATGATCCATGCAACTCCATCTTCCATATCTTCTTCTCCTTTGATCTCCATCAAATAATAAAGAATAAATACATCCAACCTATACCCTTGTGTAGGGTGTATATAACATTATAAATTTAAATAGGCAGGGAAACCAAGAAACCAATTTTTCTTGCCCTTTTACATGCCTCCAAAATAAATAAATAACTAGATTCAATTACAAATCTACATAAATCAATTTTTAAAATTAATTAATTAATTGATCCATGATCCTACACAATAAAAGACCCTAACAACAGATTAAGCTAAGCTCTGATACCACTGTTAGGGATCCTAGGTTTTTAAAATTAAACTAGCAGCGGAATTAAAATTAGTTTAAAACTATTTCCTAGATCCCATATGTTTCTTAATCGCTGTTAGGAATCTTAAGAAGGTTGGAGGATTATTACCTTTGAAGCGTGATTGATGAAGATACTATTTTGAAGTTCTCTTTCTCTTGCTTCAATCCACCGGAACAGATCTTCAAAATTATTTCTCCTTCTTCCTAAAAAATCGTCCCTCCCTTATGTATATATAAGGGAGGCCAACCTAACCCTACTACAATTCCTAATTAGATCTAAACTGGGTCCCACTAAAATCTAGCCAATTAATTTAGTTTCCTAATTCTTTTATAACTCTTATAATATTAGGAACTAAAATAATAATTACAAGTTGGTCCACCAAGGACTTATAATTGAATCCTCTAGATTTAGTGGAATTAATATAAAACCTTCCCACTACTTAATTTGCAAATAGTTCCTCCATTGTTTCTGATATTCGTAAAAACCCTCTGGTTTTGTAACATTTACAAGTCAGCACCATTAGGGTGATTACTTATTTACCCTTAACCATCAAATGCATTAATACAATATTTATTCTAATAATCTTCTAAACATTTTAGAAGATCACTGGCCAGTTTAGAATAATATTACATGCATTGACTTAAGTGAATATCTCTGAAGTAGATTCCATGTTGAATATTATAATCCTACTATGAGATCACAGTTATTTATTTTGCTCAGAATATTGGATCATGTTTTCGTCGATTGACCTCACTGTTTGGAAAACAAAATAACTATAACCTACATATAGAGTATATATATATTCTAAGGATTAAGAACTTTTACCTAAAGTAGTGTAAAAATACCTTAAATATGTTGACATAAAATATAAAGTATTTTTCGACGATCCGGTTCAATGTATTCGAAATACATAAAAATACAAGTCTAGAAGTCTCTACTTCTGTGATGGAGATACATCACATCACTTACGTGATTGACTTTAGTATATTATAGTCTTCCCAATAACGTGTAGTTATCTAGACTACGAACAAACCATTCACCAATGAATTATATCTCTCTCCATATATAACACTTATATATGAATAATTTATCAAAAATAATAATTTCACCATGCATGTTAAATATGATAAATTAAATTAATGATAAACCAAGTAACCATAGATGTCAAACATATTATTTTTAAAGCATAACCCCAACAATTCACTGTGATAATCAGAGTGTGATCCATCTTAGCTAGAACTCAAGTTTTCTTTCTAAGTCAAAGCACATCTGTAACGACCCTATATAATTTTGTTGACTTTGGTGAGTCAAGTTGAGTCGAGTCCAACACTCCAATTGTGGAACCTAGTGGGTGTTAAAATAATTAAGTCTAGGATTAAATAATGAGTTTTTGTTCGGAGCATAATTTGAAGAATCGAACCATACGAATGGATAGATCTCGAAAAGTTATTCAATTTCGAATACTTACGTACGAAAATCGGACACTAAATGATCCCAAACCAAGGCCCGGAACACGATTTAGACTGGTACCGAACGTACCCGCGATTTTGATGCGATTTTGACCACAATTTTGACAATTGTGCTTTAATTAGATGTGTATACATGGGCTATCGATGTGTGTGATATATTAAATAATATTTTTATAGTTTATACCTTGTGTGTACCTAACTGTACATGTATGCTTATACAATAAAAAAATTTCTTTTAACTCTATCATGTTATAAGGTGGATTGAGAACTCTCTTTGCAATAGTAGAGATTGTGAGACAGAGGGAGAGACGGGGAGAAGAGAAGAGAAGGAGAAGAAGAAGAAAGAAAAGAGTGAGAGAGAGAGAGAGAGAGAGATAATGGTAGAGAGAGAAAGTGGGAGAAATGAAGATGACGATGATGATGGGCCGACGGGGAGATCGTAGGAGCCATATAATTTGTTGATTGAGGTATAATTTGAAACCCTAGCTTTTCATTTTGTTTCTAATTAGATGTTGTATGTTGTTAATTTTTAGTTTTCAATTTTAGGGTTGATTTTGTTAATAGTTTAAGGTTTGATAAAATCTTTAAAACCCTTATTTGATGAAATTGATAATTAGGAGGGTTGATTTTAACCCAAATTTACTGTTTTGGGTTAGATTGTAGGATTTGGAGGTCTAAATCAGTTGAAGAAGAGTTTTCTATTTGGCCTTGCAGTTAAGGTAAGGAATCCAACCATTAATTCCTTGTTCAAGTTGAATTATTATATTAAGTTAGGAGTTTGTGAAGAAAATCATGGAATTGATGTTGGAAATATTTTGATGATGTAAAATGAGGGCTTTTAATTAAAGTGTTTGAGTACAAGAGGATATTTAGAGCAAATTGGGTTTGTAATCCTAAAGCCCTTATTTGATTTGATAAGGACCTAGTTGGGGAGTTATTTGAAGAATTTGAGATTGATTTTGATTTTTGTGGTTAAATTCTAGTGAACTGAATTTGTTAGTGGTGGCAAATTCAAAAATTGAATTTTAGGTTTAATGATTTTGAGATATTTGGTTTCCTCTTATTAATATTAAAAGAGGATGACTAAAGGGACTTGGACCCTTGTAGTGACTGTTTAGGGTAGAATTTAGATTCCTAGACTACTCTATATGAAATTAGTATGAATTGAATTGAGTTTTGAAAGAGAATTAAATGTGTTGTTTACAGTTGGGAGTGTGTACTAATACCAGTACACTAATTGGAGGAAATTAATGCAGTAAAGAGTTAACCTTGTGGGATTTGAAGTAGGAACTTATAAATACTCTCTTATAGCCATTAAAGTACTTTCAATGCTTTTGATAGGGTTTAGCTTTGCAAATCAAATGTAATTATTTTGCAAAGCATGCATGATTTATTTGTGATGTCCTATTGATGTGAAAATGATTCTCCAAAAGTATAGTTTTACATAGTGATGTAAAACAATAATAGTTATTTTTAAAATAACTAGATTCTAATAATTATATATATGAATGAGTTATATACATATATAAGTATATTAATAATTCTTTTCTTACTTATAGTTAAATAAACTATATTTTTAAAAGAATCGAGATTTAATCGTTATCGAGCTTTAGGGATGGGTATATTTTCAAAACCAAATGGATTTTGGGGTTCTTATAATATAAATATTTTACTTCCTTCCATCTGTTGGGAGAAGTAGTTGTTTTAAGATGATGTGTGGGATGGAGGTTCCCAGTTGTTGGGTATGTGTCGGTGATTCTCTAGGTACGAGCTTTCCCCCAGAATATATACTATATATGTTATGCTGGGCTTTCCCCCAGTTATGATTATTACCGGCTTTCCCCGGATTATATTACGGGCTTTCCCCTGATTACCTGGCTTTCCCCGGAATAATATTAGATGGGAAATCACAACATATACATGGATGTTAGTTCTTATAGGAAAAAGTATTTTCTACTATTAAAACTTATATTATTATATTATGTATCTTTAGGCGATCCAAAAATAGATTTGTAATGCCTAGACGAGCAAATCATTGAAGTTTTCCTAAAAACAATGATTTTTTCTGTATTTTCATTATATTTTCCTGTCTCATGACAGGAATGGGACTCTCATGATATAGGAAAACTATTGAAATCTAGGTTATTCTATTTCTCTTTTTGGAAA
>MVGT01004402.1:3074-22111 GCA_002174775.1 Macleaya cordata
AAAAAAAACATTCGAGACTTGGGACTTAAATACGAGAAGATTGATGCATGCAGAAACGACTGCATTTTGTTTTGGAAGGAGAACGCAAAGGCAGAACAATGCCCTATTTGCGGTGCTTCTAGATGGAAAGTAGATCATTCAAGTGCAAAGGATGTGTTAATTGTCGATAGTGCGAAGGTTAAAAAAATTCCAGAAAAGACACTACGTTACTTTCCTTTAAAACCAAGACTTCAAAGGTTGTTTATGTCAACAAAGACAGCTGCTAGCATGAGATGGCATCATGAAGAGCGTGTTGATGACGGGGTGTTGAAGCATCCAGTAGATTCTCTAGCTTGGAAGAGTTTTGATGAGATACACCCTGCATTTGCCTCAGAGCCTCGCAATGTCAGACTTCCAATGGCAACTGATGGAATGAATCCTTTTGGGAACATGACAAACCCTCATAGTACGTGGCCGGTCGTTATTGTTAACTACAACTTGCCACCGTGGATGTGTATGAAACAACCCTATTTCATATTATCTATGCTTATCCCTGGTCCTAAGTCTCCATGAAATGATATCGATGTGTACCTACCACCGTTGATAGAGGAGTTAGAATAATTATGGGAAGTTGGTATCGAGACATACAATGCTTCAACAAAATAGAATTTTCAAACGCGTGCGGCCATTTTGTGCACCATCAATGATTATCTTGCTCTTGCTATGTTGTCAGGTTGGAGCACTAAAGGAGAACTTGCTTGTCCTTGTTGTAATTGCGATCCGTGTGCATATCATTTAAAGAATGGAGGAAAGTGGTGTTATATGGATCATCGTTGCTTCTTACCAGCTGGTCATAAGTGGCGTTATCAAAAGAAGTCCTTTAATGGAGAAAAGGAACTACGACCACCACCGAAACAATTATCTGGGGATGAAATAGTTGATCAATTAGCTGATTTTGAACAAGTGACATTCGGTAAGAATGGGAATAAGAGACAACGTATGGAATCCACCTTGAAGCATAATTGGAAGAAGAAGACCATTTTTTATGTACTAAAGTACTATAAAACCCTATCATTACCACATAATTTAGCTGTGATGCATACCGCAAAGAACGTGTGCGACATTATTGTTGGTACAATAATGAATATGGAAGGGAAAACAAAAGACAATATAAAAGCTCATCTTGATCTTCAGGACATAAGAATAAGGAAGGAACTACATCCAATTAAAGTAGGAGATAAGTATAAGATACCTACTGCATGTTACACCATGTCAAGGAAGGAGAAACAAAATTTTTGTCAAACTTTAAAGGATGTCAAAGTTACTGCCAATTGCGATACGTGGTCAATTGCCCAAGGATGTTTGTGATGCATTGATTGAACTATGCTCGTATTTTAGGGCATTGTGTTCAAGAGTATTAAGGGTCAAAGAACTAGACCTACTTGAAAAACAAATCCCAATAACCTTATGTAAGTTAGAAAGGATATTCCCACCATCATTCTTTGTCGTTATGATGCACCTGTTAATTCACTTAGCCACTCAAGCTAAGATTGATGGACCAGTGCAATATCGGTGGATGTACCCCATAGAGAGGTAATGTTTATTTTTATTACATTTCTTTCCTTAACACTTTCATCATAATAAATTCGTATGAAAATAGGTATTTACATACGTTGAAGTCGTATGTGTAACAAAGCTTGTCCAGAAGGCTCAATTGCCGAAGGGTACATTGCAGATGAATGTCTTACATTCTGCCCGCGGTACTTTCATGGCATAGAGACAAAATTTAATCATAATGAGAGGAATGATGACATTGGAGATGCTCATCCAAGTGGGGGGTTATCCATTTTCGACGAGCTGGTCGTGGTTTACGAACTGCAACTACTCGCCAACTCAGTATTGAAGAGTGGACTCAAGCTAGGTTGTATGTGCTGAAAAATTGTGAAGAAGTTTGGACACATGAGGAGTATGATTTTATATTCCTTGTGTTATCTTTAGTTCATATATTCTTTTTTCCTACGAGATCATTAATTAGGTTTTACATCATGCAGTGATCATAAACACGAGCTTCAAAATGTTAGCAACAAAGATGTAGATAAAAGACACAACAAAGAATTCCCACAATGGTTTGAACATCGAGTGAGTGTTATAGTATTACCGTCACAATAACATGCTCTAAGTATTTTTATGATTTTATTATTTTGTAGCTTTCTGAATTATATTTTTTTCCTAATGTCCAATAGATATCACAGTTGCACAAAGAGAACACACTCCATATAAGTGAACAATTGTTATCGTTATCCCGAGGTCCTTGTCGAGAAGTTCAATGTTTTAAGGGTTACATTGTAAATGGGTTTAGATTTCATACAAGGCATTATGAGCGTCGAAGGAAAACTCAAAATAATGGGGTTATAGTAAAGGGAGATGAATTACCTGAGGATATAGATTATTTCGGTGTGTTAACTGATATTGTTGAACTGCAATATGTTGGCGGATACCGAGTTGTTTTATTCAAATGCGATTGTGGGATGTTACCCACGTTGGAGGGTACAAAAAAGATGAATATGGGTTTATCAGTGTTAACGTCAATAAAAAAAGGCTTTATTAATGAACCTTTTGCGCTAGCATCTCAAGCGGAACAAGTATTCTATGTAAAAGATATAACGGATCCAAATTGGTTTGTGGTTATAAAGACACAACCTCGTAGTTTTTATAATATGCCAGTGAAGGATATTGCAAATGAAGATTCCACATCTATAGAGGCATGTCAAGATGAAGAGTTTTACAACTCTATTGGTGATTTTGCTACCGGGGAAGAGGAAGATAATGATATGGTTACTTGGAATAGGAATGATATCCCATCAGACATTGTTGATATAAATCGTACCAGGCAGGGAGGCATAACTGTAGAGGATGAAGATTTAATTGATGTAGATTCAATAATGTCAGATGGTGATAGTAATGTTGTAATGTGTAATGATGATATTGATGGTATATTTTCCAATGGCGATAGTGATGCTAGAATGTCTGATGGTGATAGTGATGATAGCGTATGAATTTAAATGGTATGCATGTAAAGCCTTCAATCTTTTACTGACTTATATATGATTGAATGTCTCATATTTCCAATTTTGAGTACAATGTTAATTCCTTCAATTCTTATTATCTAAATAAGGTTCTTATATTAATTAATATTTATGCAAGAATACTAAATATCAAATATGGCTGTACTAGAGGGAGAGGGAGAGGTAGTAGGGATCGAGCTACTACTCATTTAGATTCGACTTCAGCCCAAGGACGGACTTCAACCCCTGGGCAGACTTCAGCTGAAGAGCAGACTTCACCACAGGTGCAAACTTCAGCTCAGATTCCTCTATCAGAATCTGCATCACACTCCCCAGTAGAGGATAGTGCACATGTGACAGGTAAGTACCATTTTACAATATATTATATAAGTTCATTGTTTAAGATTCATTCTTATTGAAAAAGTTATATTTATCAATGAACACATCTCATGTCTATACCTTTTAAATTGAANTCATGTCTGGGAAGAGAGTGAGAGATAGAGGTGGTCGGCGTAGAAGTTTAGGGGCTCAGGAAAAATAATGCTAATATTCCTACTGAAGAGGTGAATGCACCACATGCCGAGGTTTATCCACCACTACAACAGGGAGAGATCGGGCAAGGTTTGGGTCAGAACCGGGCAGGGAGGTGTCAACCCTCAGATGCTGGAGTGGACGATGTTACGAAAATTAATCATAGAGTTAGTAGGGGTAGTTGTGGATGCCAGGCTGGATGCATGTTTGGGTGCTAGGGGACTAAGGGTACCAGTTCTAGTCCAGATACCGCAACCACCAGTGGTAGGGGTAAGAGCACCTACGTGGCTTGAGTTACATAAACACTTCTTGAGTTTAAAGCCATAAACTTTTGGGGGTTTTACAGATCCATTAGTGGTACATTAGTGGATCAAGGAGATGGAGAAGACGTTCATGAGTTTTAAGTGTTCGGAAGAGTATAAGCAAAGGTTTGCAGCTTTTCAGCTCGTGGATGGTGCTATAGATTGGTGGGAGTCTCGTTCTCAGGATCTGGATACTACCACCCTAACTTAGCAACAGTTTCCCGTGATGTTCTTTGATTTGTACTTTCCTCAGATTGCACGTATGGAAATAGAAAAGAATTTCCAGGACTTGAGACAGAAAGAAGACCAGACAGTAGATGAGTATGAGAGAGAATTCTCTAGACTAGCTTTGTATGCACTGGGTCTTATTCTGATTGAGCAGCGTAAGATATAGAAGTTCTTACGAGGATTGAATCGAGAGATCTTTAAGAACATCATTGGGCAGCCAAGTTTTGGTACGTTCTTTAAGGTTGTGGAGTATGCACGACTTTATCATCAGGAAATCCAAGAGGCACGTCAGAACAGAAGTGAGAAACTGAGGCTAAGTCAGTAGACAAACGAGATCATAAGAATGGTTAAGGTTAGCAAGGGAAGAACCGTGACAACCGCGGTAACTGGAAAAGGCAAAAAACAGAGCATCAGAATATAGGCGTAGTAGTTCCTACACAGCCTGAAGAAGTGAGAACTGAAGGGGGCAATAGACGTCCAATTAAAGGTCCTTGTTATTCCCGTGATGAGATATGACACAGATCGGTAGATTGCCCACACGGGAATGGGACGCAAGGGGTAGGTAGAACCAGCAGCCTAGACAGATTGGATAGAGTCAAGCTCGACCTCAGCCAGCATTACCCACACCTAACTAGGAGAGGCAGCCGCAGATACACCCACAGGGACAGCCTTTGGGTAGAGCCTATGCTATAGTACCTAAGGATGCAAGAGTGTCAGAGGGGATGGTGGAAGGTACATAACTTATTCACACTCAGCTTGGCCAAATCCTATTTGATTCTAGAGCTTCACATTCCTTTATATCTCGTATGTTTTTTGACACTTTGACACTTAGGCCAAAAAAGTGTGATCACCCTTTCTCTTTTATGTCACCAATGGAGAGGACAATACCAATAGAACTAGTTTGCAAGGGTTGTGTTATTAGTTTTGGGAAAACTAGATTTTGCCTCAGATCTTTACGAGTTTGGTCTAGGGAGCTTTGATGTTATACTAGGCATGGATTAGCTTGTTATATACCATGCGATGTTGGACTGTTACGCTAAATGGTAACATTTTTCATTCTAAAAGAAACGACATATGTGTTGTCGTTATCGCAAGGTAGTGGTCTTGATAGGATACACCTGTGCTTTGTAGATATGTTAAAACATCCGTCTGAGGGCAAAGAGCTTGAATCGATTTCAGTGGACTGTAAATTCCGCGATGTCCTAGGGTTTCCACCTCACAGAGCGATAGACTTCTATTTCGATCTAGTTCCGGGCACAAAATCCATTGCTAAGACCCCTTACCAGATGGCTCTAACCGAGATGAAAGAGTTGAAGAACCGTACCTCGTCACCATGGGGTGCACCTGTTCTTTTGTTAAGAAGAAAGATAGGTCCATGAGACTATGTATAGACTGCTGGGAATTGAACGAGGTTACAGTAATGAATAAGTATCTTTTGCCTAGGATAGATGACCTATTTGATCATCTTAAGGGAGCATAATGGTTCTCTAAGATTGACTTAAGGTCCCATTACCATCAGCTTAGAGTCCAAGAGCATGACATTCCTAAGACAACATTTTTGACAAGATATAAGTATTACGAGTTCTTGATAATGCCGTTTAGGCTTACTAATGTACCAGCCGTGTATATGGATCTGATGAATCGGGTTTTCAGAGACTTCTTGGATCAATTTGTGATCGTCTTCATTGATGACATCTTAATATACTCCAAGATGGAAGAGGACCATGAGATTTATTTGCGAGGAGTACTTCAGACTCTACGAGAGCACCGACTGTTTGCTAAATTCAAAAAGTGTAAATTCTGGCAACATGAGGTGAAGTTTTTAGGATACGTAATGTTAGGAGCAGGAGTGACTATAGATCCCTTCAAGGTTCAGGCTGTACTAGAGTAGCGGCAACTTACTACAGTGACAGAGGTCTGGAGTTTCTTGGTCTTGGCCGGGTACTATAGGCGGTTTATCGAAGGATTTTCGCGTATAATAGGTTCTTTGACTAGTCTTACTAAAAAGGACATTCCATTCAAGTGGGATGCAAAGTGTGAGCAAGAGTTTCAAGAGTTGAAGGCTAAGTTGACAACATCCCCAATTTTGATCATACCAGAGAGCGAAACTAGACTCGTAGCGTTTACCGATGCATCGCATCAGGGATTGGGATGTGTTTTTAAAAAGAACAATCGAGTGTTTGCTTATCCTTTGATACAATTAAGGATACATGAGTATAACTATCTGAATCATGATCGCGAGTTAGCAGCGGTAGTGTTTACACTCAAGATTTAGAGACACTACTTAATAGGCGAAAGGTTTGAGCTCTTTTCGGATCATAAGAGTATCAAATATTTGTTTTCTCAGAAAAAACTGAACATGAGGCAGCGTAAATAGTAAGAACTACTGAAAGATTATAACTTTCAATTGCAGTATCATCCAGGAAAGGCTAACATGGTGGCAGATGCTTTAAGTAGGCAGCCTAAGGGTTTTGTGGCCTCTATAATGGTCCAGCTGTGGCAACTGTTGGAGGTAGCTTCAAAGTATGACTTTAGTTTGGTAACCCGTAGGCAGAGACAACTATTGTTGAGTAGTGTGGTCATACGACCTACTCTAGTGAGCCGAATCATTGGTGAGCAAGATAATGACCAGTGGTGTCGTGACAGAGTTGCAGGAGTGCAACAAGGAGAAATCACAGACATTACTATAGGGGAAGACGGTGTATAGACACCAATTTTTGCTCTCGGATGCTAAACACCCAAAATTAGAGTGCACTGCGAGATCAATGCATCAACTACCCCTAATTCAACTCAATCAACCACTAATTCAACTCAATAAACCACTAATTTGACTCAATTTGACCATATTTCAACTCAATTGACTTAATTTGACTTAATTTTGGCTCAAATTTGAGCCTAATTGAAGAAATTGGGTAAAAAGCCCTAAAATTGGCTTTAGATTGACCATAGATTGACCACATTAGATTTTCCCAAACTTAATTAGATTCACAATTGATGCCAATGGATGAATAAAGCAAGAAATTTTGAAAATTGGAGTGAAATTAAACTTAATTTGGGTTTAAAATCAAAATTAGAACAAGAATGGGGGTTAGGAAGAACCTAAAACCATTTCTAGAGAGGAAAGAACCTTTAAAATATTCTCTGGAATATCCAAAAGGCTCTCCATCTGCTATTTTAAGTAAACAGTTAGATCTGATCAGATCTAACGGCCAGCAGAAAACTGCCAACCGTGAGCCATTTTCTGCCAGTCGTTAGATCTGATCGATCTAACGGCTACTGTTAAAAAAGCCTTATAACCCTTATTTTCACACTTTTTCCACCCAAATTGTTTAGATCTCTTTCATCATCTTTCATCCCTCAACCCTAACATTGCTTACACCCCACCAACCCCTTAATTTTTCCTATAAATAGAGGAGATCTCTAACATGTGGGGGAGATCATTGAATAGATCTCTTGAGGAGCATTCAATAGATCTCGGAGATGCATTCAATACATCTCGGAGATGCATTCAATACATCTCATGAGTTACATTGAATAGCTTGAGAGCATTCAAGAGCTTGAGAAGGAGATGAATAGTGTTAGGTGAGAGTAAACCCATTTCCATTAGATCTTAGCCCTCACCTTTCATCAATTATCATCTACACCACCCATCTTAGCCTAAACCTTGCATATTCAAATCTCACTCATTATGGGAAGAACTCAAACTAATTGAGTTTTTCTTTCCCTTGTGAGGTTGGTTTAGAGAGAGTTAGTGGTAGATCACATCACTTTTCAAAAGAAAACTTTATTTTCTTCATTTCATCAACAAAAGAAATTACTATGTCTTAATGGAGGGTTGATCAATAGGTTTTCTTCACTCTCTTCATTGTGGATCTTAAGCAAAATAGGTAGGTGATCATCACCCTCTTTTCATTTGTAGTAGATATCACATCTTAAATGTTGTATGATGTAGTTGAAATAAATAAATAAGTGTGTCATTTTGTGGATCTTTCCTTATGATATCATTTTGATATGCATAAATGACTTGTTAGTCATTTTGTTGGAATGCATTATTATTAATCTTTATTATTGTTCAAATCATTAAATACCACTTAAAATAAAAATCATTTAAGTGTGTTTGACATTTTATATATCATGAAATAATGAGTGATTTGATGAACTAGCAAGATTAACCCCTTTTAGATGTTTTCCATCATGTGATGATGTATTAATTTGCATAAAATGCATGGTTAATGTTAAGAATGACATTTTTAGTATGTGTATTAATTATTTAATCATGTTATCAAGCATGTGGGAGTGAAAGGGTTGATTTTCAAATCTCTACAACATGAAAAGTAAGCAAAAATATGTTGGAATCTTTCAATACAAGCTTGAAATAAAAAAATCTTAGATTGTAGTCTTGTAGAGTATGAAAAATACACAAAATGGGCCCAACAATGAGTCAAAAAGATTATGAAACGAAGAAGTTATGGTACTTTGAATGTACACCTTAAATGTGTTTGACAAAATGCCTAAGAAAATATTTATTGTGTAGAAATCCTCATTTTTGGCTAAAATTCTCTTTAAAGCTTTGCTTTACTCATTTAATTCAAGTATTTCATCAATGTTTATCATAAAACACTAGGTTTGAATTAGTGCCTTGTCACTTTTATGTGGTGTGCCCTTAGAAATCAACTAAAATAAAATAACAAATAAGCTTTCAAATAAACTACTTGGGTTTTAAAACCAACCTAGTAGGCCTTTTGGGCCTACTCATTCTTTGTGCTTAAATGAACCTATTACACAATTTCTCAAGTGTTAGGCTCTCTTTGTGGGATCTATACCCATTACTCTTATGGGTTTCCTAAACTCCCATACCCTCTTGGGCCTTATGATCTACTTCAACTTGTTTATGGCCCATCCAGTCTCTCTTGGGCTTAACAAGCTCAACAAGGATTTTGGGTTTTTCTTCTTCTTGAACTTGAAAGAGAGAGAAAATTTGGGAGATTTCTGATGGGAATTTTGAACTAGGGAGAGGGGTATTAGTTCAACCAGCAGCCCCCCCCCCACACCTTATCCAACACACTTTTTAAAAATAAAATTTTCCCTTTGTAATTATCCAAAAATAAAACAATTATGCTAGCTTTATAAAAATCAATTTCTATAAAAAATGGGTTGATTTTTAGCTTATAATATTTATCCAATTTGAATGGTTGAGATTAGATATCAAATCAATCCAATGGCTATAATTATCTACTACGAATTAGAGATAAAATAGAGATAGAATTTAGGTTTTAGTAGATAATTCAAAACAAGGAATATTTAGGATTTGGAAAACCTTTTTGGATGGATTGGATTAACTAGAGTTTAGATAGACATGATCTAATGGTTGTAATCTAATCCTTGTTTCCCAAGTTTGAGGATAATTATCTGACTAAAAAAGATAATATAGTATTTATCTAAAATAGATAGGTGTTTATAATTTTCAAAATACTTTGAAACATAAAGTTTTGTTTTAGAAAGAATTTTGAAAACACCGAAATACCCCATCTAAGTGGCGCACCTATGTGCTGCCACATTTTCTATTTAATGTGTGGGGCCCACTTAGATGCCCCACACCTATATATATTAGTTCCTTTTCGCACCCAAACTATTTTATGGGCTGATTTGAGCCCATGGGCTTAAAGCCCACTTCCGGGTCCAACCCAAATAAGAAAATTTAGGGTATTATACCGTCAGAGAACCTATCGAAACTAGAAAAATAAGAGAAATAGTAACGAACCTCGCCCAAATCTCTAGTCAAATCTAGGAAGCGTTCAGGTATATACTCAATACTCTTAAACTCTTTTCGATTCATTGTCCAAAGATAGTGCATTCAAGCATTGTAATTCTTTTCGAAAAGCAATAAATAGTAAACCTTCAAAACAAAAAATAGTTGTTATTCTAAAAGTAGTATCAATGAAGCGTGTCTCTGAGGGAGCATGCTCTCTAGCTTGACTCCATAGTACATTACATAATATTAGATAGTGTTCGGGATGGCAAATCTTCCCAATTTAAAACGAGAGAAAACTCTACGATTGACAGCATGACCAATTCGTGGAGAATTCAAGCAAAACCGGCATGACTCATCAATATCTTCAAAATCCTTCCAATAAGGAGAGAAATACCAAAGCTCCACCCACGAGGAGGTTTCTTTTACAAAATCAGCACGACTCGTTAATCAATCTCTTTTCAAAACTCCTTCTAAGTAAGGAGAGAAACGAGGGAACTCTACCCACGAGGAGGTTCCACTTACAAAACCGGCACGACTCGTTAACAATCATCCTCTCACGCTTCTTCAAATAAGGATGCATCATCGGCATGACTCGTCAATCACAATCCTTTCACGCTCCTTCAAAAAAGGACGCATCATCTGAGTTATGAACATTCCCCATGAGACGCTAAGTTCTCTTCAAATGAGGAATAGTTGTAGCCTAATTGCTAGTACGGAAATATTCTCGAGGCGAGAGATACAGAGATCTCCCAGAGCATTAATAATCCACCTAAGCCCTCCCGAGCGCTGAGGCATGCAAGCAAGAACAGGTAAAGCCACCGCTAGCACGGAATATGCATATTACTACTTATTATACTATATATATATCTACTTTGTTTTATCTCTTTATAGTTGAGAGTTGGTTTTCAAAAAAATAAAACTATTTTCTTGACCAATACCAATCTGTTTTCAAAAGTGCTTTCGAAAATAGTGTTTTGAGTGAACAACCCTAAGTGGTTGGATGAGTTTGGAAAAGAGTGTGTGAGGTGTTTCAAAGAAAAAGAGTGGTTTCAAAAGGCATTGTTTGGATGGGTTTTGTGGCAAAAATCTTGTGGTTTTTCGAAAACGGTGTTAGTCAGCCTTAACATATTATTTTTTTATTGTACCTACTGAGCTTTGCTCAGCCTACATTTTTACCCCGTATGGAACAAGAAGAAGTACTCGAAGTATAGACTAAAGTCTTGGGAAGAAAGCTAACTAGAAGTACATACTGTTCAGAGAACTTGGACAAGATAATGATTAGAAATAGATCACTTGGGAATTGGGGTTATTATTTATTTGATTGACAATATGTTTGAGTAGTTTGATTTATTTTGTTTCATATAATGATGCTTGATGAATACTTAAGACAAGTTTTAGTAGTTTGAATAGCATGATAAGTTTGAATAGTTTACTTTAATGACATATGAATGAGTTTTAATGATTCTTTAAATTATGAATGTTTGAATGATATTCTGCCATCTCTAATGTTTTAATTAGACTATATACCTAAAGATTGACCTTGTATGCTGGAAAATTTAAAATTCCTGCATTGGTCTGAGTTAAGCACATTGTCTGTGTAAAACCGTAGAGAACTAGCTTCTGGTCAAACATAAAAGTTTTAGGTCTTTCTGTCTAGTTTCCATAGAACCTGACAATACTAAAATCCAAATTTTGGTTAGGGAGTAATGGCATGTTCTTCACCGCTGATGCAAAACTCTGACAGCAACACTACTTAGGAATTAGTTTGTTCCTTCTAGTATTAAAAGCCACTAGGTGTTTTAATTTTAATTAGGTTGTTTAGAAGAGACCAAAATAGATACCCATTAGTTTTACATAGTGTTCAACTAGGAACTAGGCATTTTCCTTTCACCCCCAGTCAGGCTCCGAGGCTTGGGTCCTGGTTTCGACTTGAATGCGGGTTGGACTATTTAGAATCTGGGGTCGGGGTGTGACAAGGATCATCTTTAGTTTGAATCGACACAGAAGTACTACCATTGTCAACTTTTTGTTTTTTCATCTTTGGTTCTATATTTTTCCCTTTTTCTTGCAGAAGGATAGTTTTAACTAGCAAAGAGTGACATGCTCTTGCTGAATCTTGGTCGCCCTAAATCTCCATTACACCATTGGGTGTTGGAAATTTTAAGCTCTGATAATAAGAAGATGGTGTAGCCTTCATCTGATGTATCCAACATCTCCCTAATATAATGTTGAATGATGATTCTGCCTCAATGATACTAAAACTGACTGGTATTTCAATTGAACCAGCCTTTACCATCAGAGTTATTTCACCTTTTGGCTGTGCCTTTGATCCATTAAAACCAAATAAGAAAATGCTCGAAGGGCTTAATTCTGAATTCAAATCTTTCATTCATTGATATGCCGAATGAAATAATATGTCAGCAGAGCTCCTTAGATCAACAAAGATTTCCCTAACTTCCCAATTATCAATGAAAAGTATTATCACCAATGCATCGTAGTGTGGGAAGTCCTTGCCATCTAAATCTGACATGGAGAATGTTATAAGCTGATTTTTCCATTTCGCAACGTTATCCTGGCTTGCACCAATTATAAGTTGCTTTTTATTTTTCTACCCTTAATTTTATCTATGAAATATTTTTTAGAACAGAATTCGTGGCCTACAAAGAATCTTATGTTTCTATTATCATATTCACTGCTCTACGCTTTTCTTTTGGGAGAATTATCCTAACAGTTTTGTCAAACCCCGACCCCAGATTCCAATGGTCCAACCTACTTTTGAGTCGAATCCACGACCCAGGACTCAGAGCGTCCTTGGGGTGAAAGAAAAATACCTAGTTAAATAATATGTAAAACCATTTGGTTATCTATGTTTAATCTCTTCTAAATACCCTACTTATGTTTAAAACACCTAAAGTTTTCAAAACTGGAAGTTAAGAACAAAATATTTGAAAATAGTAGTTGCTATAAGTGTTTTACATCAGTGGCAAAGAATAGGCCATTACTCCCTAACCAAAATTCGGATTCTAATATGGTCAGGTTCTCTGCAAACAAGACAGAAAAATCTAAAACTTCAGTGTCTTGACTAAAAGCTAGTTCTCTATGGTTTTACATAGAAAATATTCTAAACTCAGACTAATTCAGGAATTCAGGATTTTCCAGCATACAAGGTCAAACTTAAGGTAAACGAGAAGTCAACATTCTCTCTTCGGACTAAGGTGAAACTTTCTAGGTTTATACTTCAGAGTCTAATTAGCTTTCTCAAAATGGTGCGTACTTCTAGTTAGCTTTCTTCCCAAGACTTTAGGCTCTACTTCGAGTACTTCTTCTTGTTCCTGTAAGGGGTAAAAACATAGGGTGAGCAAAGCTCAGTAGGTACAACCAAAATATAGGATAATAACTAACACCATTTTTCAAAAAACTTCAAGCTTTTTGCCACAAAACCCCATCCAAACAATGCCTTTTGAAACCAATATTTTCTTTGAAACACCTCACATACTCTTTTCCAAACTCACTCAACCACTTAGGGTTGCTCTCTCAAACATATTTTTTTTGAAAAACACTTTTAAAAATGACATTGGTGTATGCATTATTTTATGCTTCACATTCAGATATTCCTCTCTTGCGGAGATGCCAATTAAGGTGGGGGTCACTAAGACAAGGTCACTGCAACAACTGGCGATTAAATATATTTTATATCATATTATTCCTCTCTTGGGGAGCGCCACTAAGGCCAAGTCACTAAGACGGTTGTCACACAAACCAAGTATAATGCCCCATCCTCACATTTCAGGTCTGTAGCCCTTACTCAATGAGAACTAGGCATTCCGGCGAAACCATTAACATCATGTAGCTCTAGGGTATATGCGTTACACCAAGCTAACAAGAAGCTTGCACTCACATTCAATACACAAGTAAAATAAAGCTGAAATAAACTTTATTAACTCAAAGATAAATTATCATATGAACAAACGAATAAACCAATATTCTCAAAGAATAATGGACTAAACATGTGTCCAGACTCAACTAAACTTAATTAAAAGAATAACTAATGTCTTCACAGAAATCTAGGAAACTCCGAAGACTTAATCCTGCCTTACGAGCACCACCATTACTGTGTATTAGCCTGATGACCTAGACCGGAAAAGATTAATGGTGCTAGGTCAAAACCTAGCCAGCAAGTTCACTGGTTCCCTTGGCTTAGATTCAGGATAACCATGTGTTTCACGAGAGTGTATTAACATTATAGCATAAGATATGTTAGGATAAAAGATTAAACAAGATAAAGAGATGCATAAGATAACGGTGGTTGTTGTGTTTTATGATCTTCAGTTAAGATTAGGTTCTCGCAAAAAGTGGTGTACTCTAGTTACTACCCACGTTTCACCCGACCCTGTAGTTCACTCGAAACATTGGACATGCGCCACGTGAATCTGACGAATCGCCTCGGAATCCATCCCCCGAACACTGGTAACCCTATTGTAGAAACAGTGAAAATCCATGGGCCGAAGCCCATCGAAATTCGTGTTTCATAAATGGATAAATTTCTTGAGAATCTTAAAATATTTGGAGTCACCACCCAACTTAGGGAATTGGGTCCCTTTTTAGGAAAACTACCTTTTTTATTTTAAAATAAAATTGGCAATTTCCTATTTTCTTTTAAACTGGTCAAAACTAGAGATTCTCAGCTCGGGAATCAAGCTACGGGTTGCGAAGGTGTGAGGCACCCAACAACCGCCCGATCAAAAGGATCGGTCTTTACTTTGTGATTAGGATTTTTAGGGTTTTAATTCAAAAACTACTAAAAATAAATAAATTGCATTCCATATACATATCATCATGCCAAAACAAGCAACATCGACCATTATTCTAAAATTAACCTAAAGCTAAGAGAAATATTTACATTAATCAAAAAAAATTGTGAAAGATTTGGTGAAGACTAAATATGACAAGATTGTGCTCCTATAAAATTTTGGATTATATTGGATTTCGAAAAATTACTTTTCAAATAAGAAATAAGATTTAGCTGTCGGAAAACCCCTTTTTTTTTAAATAAACTAAAATGGAATAAAAAAAAAGCATACCCGGATTTCCACGGGAATAATTATTAATTATCAAATCTCAATTCATCATTCCAAAATTATTAAATTAATTGACATTCGGGATATGCCAACGAAAATCAATTTTTGATAATTTTTCTATTCGGATCTCCAAGAAAGGAAAATTACCTAAAAGATAAAAAAATTTCAAATCTCCTCGGATATCCACAAGGTTCAAGATTTGGTATCTTTCCATCAAAAGAATAATTATTAAAATTCTAAGTTTGGGATTTCCACCAAACTTAGTTGATTCAAAATTTTATATGCTTAAAAATAAATATAACTATTTTTTAAAAGTGTTAAATTGATTCAAAAAATTCTGATTTTTTTAGGTTATTTCTAAACTCATTCACAAACGTCCAGAAAATATTTCAGTCCAATCCAACGGCTAAATCATGAGTTATGATTTTTCTACGATTAAAAGTAATTTTTCGATACAAATAAATTGTCAAATCTCAAAATATTTATTGGGAGCACCTTTTTTATCACATTTAACTTCAGATATTTATATTTACATTGAATGAATAGAATAATAAAATTAAATAAAAAAAATTTGAAATTAATTAAATATCAAAAATACAAAATATGAAAACTACTACTATTTCATTCCCTTTTGCATGAAAAATCATCCTACATGCATATTCTCATCATAAAGCCATTTTGGCTTGAATACAATCATGCTTTGATAAAGAAAAACTAAAAGTTAGAGGAGACCAACCTGTTCGCGCTTCCAAAATATTATAATGTAACTTAGGATGGAGAGTCCAATTGAGTTTCTCGTTCCAGGAACCGCTCCAAGAATCACACCAAGCAAGGACTCCTCTATTAATTCTTTTTCACCCACTATTTTTCTCTCAAAATCTTACCAAAAATATTATCACTATTCTCACTCTCAATTTTCTTCCCTCCTTAATTGATCTCTTCCCTTAATTTTTTTTCTCTCTTTTTTTCCTCCCCCTAACCACTAAGTGAAGGTCTCTATTTATAGTGTTTTGGATTAATTACAACCCTAGGATTTGAGACCCTAAAAAGAGATTAAAGGCACACAATTAACCCTAGAAATGACCTAACTTGGTTACCAAGCAACAATAACTTAATTACCAAGTAAATTTTAATTACCAAAATTAACTAGGGTTAGTATATTTTTTTCAAAGAGTGAATACGGCTTGGCCGTATGAAATAAAAAAGCAGTCAAGGTACCGGTCAACAAAGGTTGACCAGCACCTTGACATTAGGTGACGTTAGGGTTAATAGATTTGGGCCTTTAGAAATCTATTTAAGATAGTGGTGGGCTGAATTTAATAATGGGCCCATTTGAGACCTATTCCATTGTGGGGCTATGGATATCTAAATTGGGTGATTGTAGTTTCTATTTTCTCATGGGATGATGCCCTATCACCTAGGCCCACTCAAAACTAGATTTGAACTGCTTTGCTCTCTTACTTAGTTATGGGCCTAATTGGGCTTTATTTAACAAAGTTGATTATGGACTTGCTTGGCGCGATTTCTGTAGCGATTGAAACTAAAAAATTTTGGCACAATTTTGCATGCAAAAATGGGGTGTCAGCAGTTGCCCCTCTTTGCTAGAGGTTGCATGCAACTGAATGGCAAAGCCAGATACCCAATTTTTGCAACTTTCTTTTTTTCCGAAATGCATGAATCACTTTTAAAATATTTTGAAAAATTGAAAATTTCTTGCAACATACTCCTCGTTGGGTGCGCTTTTGCGTCCTACTCCAAACAAGAAACATGTATCGGTTGCGACCCTCTGCGTCTTACACTAATGGTTTTTTACCTACAAGACAGGATTTGACTTGGGATATCCACCAAATCATTCTATTTTGAAAAGATTATAAAAAGTGATTCATTATCTCTTTAAGAAAATATTTTTTTTGTAAAAGTTGGCCAAAAATATTATTTAATTGGACTCCTTGCTTAAAAGAATTTTTCGCAATGACACTTGTGAGTTCATTCGAATTGTTCTGAAGTTTTTTTTTTTATTTAACATGTGTAAGTGTTGCCATGACAAAAAATTAAAGCAATGAGATTACACATGTATGGAGGTAAGTGAACAGGTAAGCCTCCTTACAATCCAAAAATACATTTCATTTCTTTCCTTCTCATCTTTGCAGAGCTTCTTCAACTATTTCTTTAATAGAGAATTTCTTCACTGAGTTGTGGTAATTAGTATGCTCTTTTGAAGCTTTAATTAGTGTCTCTCCACTCTGCAACTGCTCTTCTCCTTTCTTTCTTTTTCTTTTCCTCAGCTCTGTTAAACATAAAGCAAACAATGTTCTTTTTTCTTTTCTTTTTTTTGTAGAAAAAAAAACTTAGTTTTGTGGAATTTGCCTCCGATCTTACTTATTTTCTGTTATGCAGTGCACAACTTCTTATTCTAAGTTCTCATCATAGGCTTCCACGCCACTAAGGTTTGAAAACTTTTTTTTTAGAAAAAAACCAAAAAAATTAAAATAAAAATAACTCATGAAAATATACTAGACTTAATTGAAGGAAAAGACCTTGGATATTCAGTTTGCCATGTGTTAGTGAGCCATTAGAAGATACCCTTGCTTCATCTAGAATATTTCGAGACGATTTTACCTACATACCAATGATCACGCCTTTCAGGCTAATTTCAGGATTGTTTTGCCCCTAGATTTGAGGCAAGTTTTGACATCATTATTTCCCAAGCTCAGGACAAGCCTTTAGATGACAGACCGACTCATATTTTCCAATCCACATTGCAGTTGTGAACCATGCTTTCCTAAGCTTCCAAACACTGACCAAATTTTCCCAAGTCTTTTTTTCACTACATTTTTTTCTTTTCTCTTTTTTTCTTTCTTTTTTTTTTGAGAATGCACCACTCTCCCCCTTCGTTTGGGGCTTTAATTGTTAACGGGATTTAGAGAGGACTTTCATAGGTTGTAATGGGGCTTAGGTTTGGCTTGAAAGGATGGTAAAGGTCCAATTCGATTTTATGATATTTTCACGGGTTTCTCTCTCCTTTTCTGATGATATCACAACTTCTTAGAGAATTATTTTGTCCTTGGTTTTGATCTCGCTCTTGATTTGACACAATAGGTTACCCTTTTTCTTTTTCTTTCTTTTTTTTGGAACATTTTTAGGGGAATTACTTTTGCCCCTAGTTTGGAGATCTTTATTTTGATTTGACATTTCTACCCCTTTGACTTGGTAAGAAGTTGTGATTCATTTTTTTTAGGTGGGAGAGAGAGCTATGCATTTAGGTAAAAAAGAAAGGCTTAGGCTCGAAAATTATGTGACTAACGATAAATAATGTTTATGGGTTATTTTGGACAAAACAAACTGCCAAAGACGGCCTCTCTTTGTGAATCTCTATCAGCGTTCGTTGCCCCTTGCTTGGGAGTAAAGTGGCTTACCTCATGTGTAGTATTTCTTGAGTTGATCAGTATTCGTCGGCCTCGGATGGTCCTTACAGTCCAAATTGGTTAATTGAATAGCAAATCCAGGGAGAATCTTCTTGACAATGTACGGTCCTTCCCAATTGGGTTTGAATTTTCCTCTTGGGTCAGAATGCTGGACCGGTCTAATTTGTTTAAGTACCAAATCCCCCTCTAGTAAGCCTCGTGGATGAACCTTCTTGTTAAAGCTGCGGGTTATTCTCTACTGGTAGGCCTATGAGTGACATGTAGCTCGCAACCGCTTTTCATATATAAAATTCAGTTGTTCTACTCTAGCCCGTATCCATTCTTCCTCGGGTATTGCTCCTTCTCTTGCAACTCGAAGGGTAGGGATTTCTACTTCTACCGGGAGGACTGCCTCCATTCTGTACACTAATGAATATGGGGTTGCGCCAATGGGTGTATGTATTTGTAACGCCCCAATCTGAAACTCAAATCTCTTGGAGATTGAATTGCATCTCAAGGCGTTAGGTTTACTATACCAGGTGATTAAATAGTACTAAAACAAATCTAAATAGAGGTTTATGAACCTAAATCAGAGTTAAGCTAATCTAGTTCGTCAGAACTTTAATCACCTCTAAATATGGTTGGGCCCAACGAAAAATTTGCCAGAGTTCCCCCTGTATTTTCAGGGTCTGAAACCT
>MVGT01004406.1:0-29291 GCA_002174775.1 Macleaya cordata
AAGGCTTAGAGGGAGATGAGCAATAATGTGTTAAAAAGTTACTTTACAGCTCAGAAAATCGCACAAAAAAAAATGAATCTGGGCGTTGGTTTCGAAATCAAGCCAGTCGGTTTCGAAACCAACAAGTGGTTTCGAAACTGACCTGATTTGGTTTCGAAACCAAAAAGCACCTGTGATGGTTATTGTCTTTTGGTTTCGAAATCAACAGGTTGGTTTCGAAACCAAACTTCATATGAAGATAGATGTGGTTTTGGTTTCGAAACCAAACTTCATATGTCATCGAAGAGGGTTTGGTTTCGAAATCAAACAGAGGTTGATTTCGAAACAGACTTTTCCCTATATAAAAATAACACCATCAATGCAGTTGGTTTCGAAACCAAACTTCTTGGTTTCGAAACTAAAACTGTCCAGATTAAATTTTTATCTTTTAAAACAAATTTTATCAAGAACAAACAGTGTGGGAAACACTCTTAGCAATCTAACCACCTATGGTACTTAGTGTTCTAAGTCACTTACCATCCTAGGATGTCTTCCGGTGGTGAGTTGAGTTTTTCGGAGCCTTAGTAGATTTCTTCTCTTTCAACCGAAGTGAACCGAGACTCACTAGACTCTAACTCAGAATTACAAGAGATCATCTTGAGTTAATTTTTGACACGAAATTCGACAAACATAAAACATAGACCTTTCAGAATGCATGCCCTATGCTCTAATATCGCACGATGGTATCTAAAGATTCCTAATCTGGTTTAGGATGATCTTGACCCTATATGCATGAAAATCCCTAGGTTAAATGTGATGCATTTTAAAAATCGTCTTCTTTCAAAACGTCAAAACATTTAAAGCAAAAGTGAGGGTAAAATAAGAATTTCACATCGAGTGGGACTCTACATACCCTCGAAAACAACATACAATCCTAGGCTAATGCAACCTAAAGCTACAAACACGCAAAGCCTAACCCTAGGGTGAACTAAGCTAGAGACCTTAATCTCTATTATTGTTTGTTTTTAGGGTTTGGCAAGTTATCAGGCCCTTGGGACAGCCATGAGTCGATGTGGGTCCTTGAACTCGCAAGGAAGAGAATAGGCTCTAATGGCCCGAGTGTTGGTGATGGGCTTTGGGCCCTGGAAGAATGGATCTAGGCTCGTGGGCCTAGAACGGAGGCGGGCCCTTGGGCCCAAACCCGAGAAGTGAGCCCTTAAGCTCATAGCAACAGATAGAGAACCCAATGGCTGGAAATAGGGGAAAGGAAGGAGGGCCTGTGGGCCCACCATGAAGGGATGGTCCCGTAGGCCCAAAATAGCTTATTTAGAGGTTTATTGAGTGTTTTGATCTAAAACTAGCAAAATAATCAAAACACTAATACAAGTTACTAATTACTTAAAATCATCAGACAAATAAATTAACGCAACTTACGATATCAAAACTTTAAGCACAAAGATGGGGTGTAAGCAATGTTCATTATGCAAAAATGTTTTTGCAAAAATGATGAAGTCGTGAGCACAACATCAATCATATTAAACGTGGCAAAAATGGTGATACTAACTCATGTTGAAAAAGACATACCCTGCTCCATATAAAAAATACCTCATTGTCACATGCTTGATCATTTCATGCATGCATCATTTTTTTGAACATTTATCATGCAAAACATTTAATGCGAAGATCTCAACCCATGTTCACGTAAACATCACGTTGCATGCATGCATATCATTAATTATTTCATGCAAAGTTTACACATATCATGTAACACCTGCTAAAAATCACATGACATGAAATTCACATTTACGACATTTTTACCGCCAAATTTGTATGCAACCTTTCACTGAATCATCAAAATACTGTTACATCATCACTTCATCACATGGGATATGAACTCAACAATGAAAGAGAACAAAAGACGAGAGAGGGATTATCACCTAGTAGGCACGAGCCCGTCGACCCGATTGCAAGAAATCTTGCCCCCTTTCGTGTCAATGTGTAGTGGAGGCGACAAACGGGCCCCACTTCCCGTCCAAGTTGAGAGAACCAAAACTCTAAGGATTTTGCAAAACTGTTTTTGCAATTAACACACGAGAGAAAAAAAGAAAGGAAAAATAAAATAATTAAAACATTTTTTTTTTGATTTCTTTTTTTTTTTTGCCAAAATATTTTTTCTGTTTTTCCTGTTTTTTATTTTTTCTGTTTTTTTTCTTTCCTTTAAAACGATTTTTTTTGCTTCTTATTTTTTTGTTTTTTTTTTCTCTCTCCTCCTCCCTTCTTCTTCCCCACCACGTCTGTTGCAGACGAATTTGTTTTTCTTTTTTTCTTCTCTTCCTCCTTCTTCTTCCTTCTTTTTTTCCTCTTCTTCTTCTCCTCTTCTCCTTCTTTCTTCCTGTTCTCCTTCTCTATATATATTTTTTTATTATTTTTTTTCAATTTTTTTTGTTATTTTATTTGATTACGAAATAAGAATGGGTCCCACCATTTTTGAGACAAAATTTAAAGATTTTTTTGACAAAGATAGTTTATTTGAAAAAATTTGGGGTGGGTCAATCCCGGCGCAACACGTGGCGACGCCCACGGTTAAAAAGAAAATCATACGGTTCCTCGACTGAATCGGTTCCATTTAGAGTTCAGGGTTCATCGAGATTTAGTTATCTTCTTGTGCCGATTTCTGGACGAATGGAGTGAAGCCTGCTTAGTCACATTAAACCAATTTTCATTAAATTGTGCACATAAATCGAGGTACGGCCAAAACATATATTTTTCTGGGGTGTGCGAAAATTTGGCGTCTACAGATGCCCCTCCTCACCAGAGACCGGTTGCGGTCGAATGGCGAGGCCGACGATGCCTGATTTTCGCGCACCGATGAAATGGTCAAGCATAAAAGTCCAATAATCTAGGTTATGAAGTCGGCTAACCGTTCGTAGTCAGCCAGGGTCGGGCACGAATTTCGCCGGCCTGCTTCCGAACTAGTTCGGCGCTTACGATTGTGTGTAGATTTGTGTTATATTGTTGTCCTTGGTCAGACGGTCGCTGGACATGCATGCTCCGGCCAACTTTGCCATGGCAAGGAGTGGTCCGCAATTCTTTGGCATTTTGCCAGGTTGTGTGTGGTTTGAAAGATGATTTTGAAAACCAGATCATTTTTCCTTTTGAAAGATCCATTTTAGTAATTTTTAATTTACCCAGATGGCGAGGGGAGATCTTTGGCTTGATCATCGCCGAGGGACTCGTGCGTCGTGTTAGGGTTTTTACACCACTCCATTGTATCAACACTTCATCTTCTTCCTTGATCTTGTTTGACTGACTGGAAACTGAGAGATCAACTGGCTATCTATTTTAAACCCAAACTTACTAAAACTCTGTCAGGGTGCCGTTAGCAATAGTGGGTGCCCCCTAACATTTTTAAATTAAAGGGGTATTACAGTTTTTTTTCTTCATTAAATTAAAACATATTTTTAAGTAATAGCAAATGTTATTAGTATTTCTAATTACTAATATAGTAATTGCACATAACTAATAATGAATTTAGATAGAAAATTGTAGTAATTAAAAACCAATACAAAATAAAAGAAGTAACTGCAAATTTATTAGTAATAAATAAAATAAATGGCAATATTTTAAAATCATAACTTATTTTTAGGAACCTAAATGGAAATTATGCATGGAATCTTTACTTAATATTGATAATATAATTAGTGTGTGTTAATTGTGCAGCTCAAAATAGAATATTTATAATGCATATAGAGCACCATATAATGCATTAATGATAGGTTATTGATAGTATTAAAAATGATTTAAGAGGTGAGGGATAATTATAGGAATTAAAACTGCATTTAATTAGTTATTAATCAATAAAAAGTGGTAACATGGACAAAAAAATTGATGTGGCACTCTGAGAGAATAGAGTGCCACGTGGATAGATGATGCGCTACATCAGATGCTTCAGCTATAGTAATATAGTATAGATATAGAATTAGCAGATGAGTTTAATGATACTTTGAACAAGTGTGGTCTTCTTGATTTGGGCTATAGCGGTCCTGCTTACACTTGGACGAATAAGCGTAGCATGAAATTTAATATTTGTGAGCGGCTTGATAAGGCTTATGCTAATTTAGATTGGTTCCAGTTGCTTCCCCAGTCAACAGTGACTCATCTGCCATACATAGATTCAGATCACTACCTAATTCTGTTGAACTCAGAACCCAAGCAACCGCGTCGAAGATACCCAATCAAATTTGAGGCATTCTGGCTTTGTAGTGATCTCTTTAAGGATGCTCTTTCAGCTGCTTGGCTTGACACTTTACCAACTGACTCAATGGTGCAAAAACTCCAGGTTGTTCTTAGAAAGATAAACGACTGGAGTCGTAACACCTTTGGGAAAATTGGACTTGAAATAAATCGTATCAAAGATGACCTTTCTTTACAATATCATAGTCCTTCGGATGAAAACCGTACTGAGATTGCAGCTTTAACTGAAAAATTCAATAAATTAATAAGGATGGAAGTCGTGTTTTGGCAGCAGCGATCCCACTCTCAACGAATCAAAGATCATGACCGTAATACGAAATACTTTCATATTACCGCCACAAATAGGAAACGGAGAAATAACGTTCGATCTCTTCAACTACCAGATGGTACTTAGACCTCTAATTTTGAGGAAATTGCCTCATGTCTGATAAACCACTTTCGCAACTTATTTACAGCATGCCCAACACAAGATATTATACCCTCATTTCACTTGACGGATAACCCCATTACTATGGAGCAGAATCAGGCTATTAGTGAAATTCCATCAGGTGAGGGAATTTTCGCAGTAATTCAGTCGATGGGTCCCCTCAAAGCCCCTAGGTCAGATGGGTCACCTGCGCTGTTTTATCAGAGATGCTGGGCGACTGTATTCTGGTATGATTTCTCTTATTCAAACTAGTTTTTGTGATATCTCTTTTCTTGGTCATTTGAATGATATTCAAATTGCTTTAATACTTACAGTTGCATCTCCATCGGTTCCTTCGGAATTTCGACTAATTTCACTTTGCAATATATCTTATAAAATTGTGTCAAAAATTCCTACGAATCGAATTCGACCTTTATTGTCTCCTCTCATATCTAAATTCTAAAATGCTTTTTTACCTGGCCGACAGATTTCGGATAATTTGGTTATTGCTTATGAACTGTTTCATTGCATGAAATCCCCCTCAAAGCCCCTAGGTCGGATGGGTCACCTGCGCTATTTTATCAGAAATGCTGGGAGACTGTGAATTCTGGTATGATTTCTCTTATTCAAACTATTTTTTGTGATATCTCTTTTCCTGATCATTTGAATGATACCCAAATTGCTTTAATACCTAAAGTTGCATCTCCATCGGTTCCTTCGGAATTTTGACCAATTTCACTTTGCAATGTATCTTATAAATTGTGTAAAAAATTCTTACGAATCGAATTCGACCTTTATTGTCTCCTCTCATATCTGAATTCTAAAATTCTTTTATACCAAGCCGACAGATTTCAGATAATTTGGTTATTGCTCATGGACTGTTTCATTGCATGAAATCCTTCTCTACAAAGAAAAGGTGTTTTTGGGCTCATATTGGACATGTCGAAGGCTTATGATAGGATTGAATGGTGGTTTTTTGGTACCGTTTTAAAAGGTTTTGGTTTTGATAGTGCAACTCATGACTTAAATTATGTTATGTGTAAATTCTGCATCTTTCTCTGTTATGGTAAATGGGTGTCCCAAAGGGAGATTTAATTTTAGTCAGGGTCTGAGACAGGGATGTCCTCTTTCTCCCTACTTATTTATTCTTTGCTCTCAAGTTCTCTCTCATATTATTTATTGTTATGAGAGAGATGATTTATTTCATGGGATTAGAATTAATCGCTATGCCCCATCCATTACGCACTTAATGTTTACAAATGATCTTTTTATTTTTGGGTATGCCAATCAAGATTCAGCCTATACAATGAAAGAGATGCTTGCAGTATATTCTTTATGGTCAGGTCAGCAGATAAATTTCAACAAGTCCTCTATCCATTTTAGTCCTAAAGCTGATCGTGCTGCTTGTGCTGAGATTGTGGATATTCTTCGCGCCCAATTAATGTCTGTTGATGATAAGGATTAAGCCATCAACTTCTTCAACCTAAATCCAGGATCTCGAGCTATGATGATCTCCTTAAGAAGCTTAGGAAAACATTGCAAGACTGGCAGGGGACTTTACTCTCATATGCTGGCAGGACTATTCTTATCAAATCCATGCTGGGTTCGCTTGCTATGTTCTTTATAGCTTGCTATAAAATTCCAAAAGGTGTGACTTAGAAAATCCTAAGCTTGCAACGAAAATTTTAGTGGAATCACAATGAAGACGAACATAAACTCGTTTTTACTGCTTGGTCGAAGATGTGCAAACCAAAGCTTGACGGTGGTCTTGGCATTAGAGACCCAGATACAAGACTGAAGCACACGAGGTAAACTAAGTCGTGAATCGAACGGAAGTGAACCAACCTCAAGAGGAATTGCGAGATTGCACCAAAAGATTAGAAAACAATATGGATAGGGTGGTGGAACCTCTGGGGAGAATTACCAACAACATTGAGACAACCCAGCAACAGCAATAACCACGACAACCACCTCGGTCACAGTCACATAATAGAGTCAACCTTTTGAAGGAATTCCAAAGATTACATCTGTGGAAATTTACTGGAATAGAGGACCCATCAAAAGCAGAAGAATGGCTACTAAGCATCACCAAGAAATTTACGTCATTGGGAATGGACTGGTTATCCTCCTACGGTGTCATACTTGATTGTCTTGATAGAAAAGTCACATTTACCAGTCTGGAAGGACAAAGGTTATCTGTCCTTAGAGATAAATAAAAGATCATCGATCCACTCAGAACTGGGATGGTCAGGCAACGACTTACTAGTCAACATCGAGCCTTATTAGCATTCCTAGAATAAGCAAATGCTCTGGCACCAGCTATAGTGTGTGTCGGTAGTAGATGACTACGAAGATATGTTTCTTAAAGAACTCCCAGGACTACCTCCTCATAGAGAAATCGAGTTTGAGATAGGAGTTCAACCAAGTACGAAGGAGATCTCATTTCCACCTTACTGGATGGCACCTCAAGAACTCAAAGAGTTGGACAAACAACTTTGGGAAGTACAATAACTGGGGTTCATCAGACCCAACGTATCACCATAGGGAGCACCAGTGTTATTTGTGAGGAAGGCTGATCAATGAGACTGTGTGTTGACTACCGTCAACTTAATAAAGTGACTATCAATAATAGATATCCACTGCTAAGAATTGAAGACCTCTTTGATCAACTGAAAGGAGCTAAGCACTTTTTAAAAATTAATCTACGGTCGGGCTATCATCAGCTCAGAATCAGGAAGAAAGACATTAAAAAGACCTTCATTCAGGACTCGCTATAGTTATTTCGAATTCTTAGTAATGCCCTTCGGGCTAACCAATGCACCGGCAGCATTCATAGATTTAAGGAACATAGTGTTTCGGCCCTACCTGGACCATTTCTTCGTAGTCTTTGTAGATGACATATTGATATATTAGAAGACAGTGGAGAAATACGAGGAACACCTAAAAATAGTTCTACAGACTCTCAGAGAACACCAACTCTATGCCAAGAAAAGCAAATGTAGCTTTTAGATGACGAAATTCTTATTCTTGGGACATGTCATATCGGAGCAAGGTATTGCGGTGGACTCCGATAAAATAGCAGCAGTGGTCGGATGGGAGAGACCCATGAATGTTCATGAAAGGGTTACAAGTTTTAGAATGGACTTATTTTTCGCGAAGATGATCAACATGATGGATAGAATATCCTCTTTAAATAAACCCCTGACTCATCTCTAAGTGGGCCCCACATGCTAATGTATTCTCAATGTACTCCTAACCAATGTACTCTGATCCACTCTTATAGTAAAAAATATTAATTTGGGGACCCTCAAAATTTTGGGGCCCAAAGCATCTACTTCTACCGCTTGCTCAAAACCATTGTTAGTAAGTAAGCGAAATAACTTTTGAGCTTTAGTGAATAAACTCGAATTATACCTGAATCCGATCCAAATTCTTGAAAGAAATGGTACTTTAAAAAATTTAATTTTTAAAATGCGCGCTATTAATGCGTACTTTTATGGGGTTGAATGACATCCCCATCAAATCATGCAAGGAGACTTGAAGTTCCTTAAATAGAGGGTCTTTATGGTTGAAACTTTATACTCGTATACGATGTGGGATTAAAGAGTTTACTTGGAAAAAGTCAACGTGAGAGTCTTTAGACCAACAAACTATTAAGAAGTGTGAATTCTGATAAGAGGAAGGGAAATGACGAATGGTGACAGTGATAAGAGAAGTTGGGGCCGCCCAGGCGGGCCAGCCAGAACTAGCGCCCAAGATCGCGACAAGAGACTTAGAGTTCCTTAAATGGAGGGTCTTTATGTTTGAAACTTTACATTCGTATACGATGTGGAATTAAATTGTTTACTTGGAAAAAGTGAACGTGAGAGTCTTTAGACCAACAGACTATTGAGAAGTGTGGATTCTGCTCATAGGAAGGGAAATAATGAACAGTGATAGTGACAATAGAAGTTGGGGCCGCCTAAGCAGGCCCACCAGGACCACCGGCAAAGGCCACCGGCCAAGACCGCCACCCAAGACCGCCGGCTAAGACCACTAGCCATGGTAGGGTTGGTTGTCATACACAGGCCACTGAAGCCACTGTGTTTGTGCTTGTGACGTTTTTTGTGTTTGTGGCGATGCTCGTATTCGTGTTCATGCACGTGATGGACTCCATGTCTAGATTGGATTTGGTGTATCCGCATGGGTCCCCAGTAATGTTTGGGAACTCCTTGGTTTAAGAGAATTCCTATTCGCAGTAGAATTAAGTTCTCTAATTTTGTTTCGACTCCAAGCTTAAAGAGGGCTATATAAACCCATCAAGATAGTCAGTTTTATGGACTAGACAAGCCTGGGAGAGCAAAGCTTGTGTGATAGGATGATCTTGGTAAGTTATGTCTAGTGCTGAGAGTTGTACTATGGAATTCTCTGATAATAGTGGATTTGTGCGATTTTAGAGGTTTTCCCTATTGTGGGTTTCTCCTCGAAAATATTGTGTGCGAATTTTCTCTTTTATTTCCTTGTTTATTTTTCGTTTGCTGGGGTTAGTGGTCCTAAAAACTATTATCAAAACTTTTAGTTCGAGTGAGAGCGATGGTAGATGATGTGAAGTTTTCGATCGTGAAGCTCAACGGTTCGAATTACAAATTCTAGAAGATGTAGATGTAGGACTATCTTTATAAAAAGAAGTTGTTTATGTCTTTCAAATGAAAGGAGAAGAAACCAGCGGGGATGTTAGAAGAATATTGGGAGATTCTAGACAGGCAAGCCTTAGGAATGATTCGTCTGGCGATTGCACCGAATGTGGCGTTCAATATTAAGGAGATGGTGATAACAGTCGATCTTATGGCTACACTATCCAATATATATAAATCTACTGCTTTAATAATATATTTCTGTGCTTGAACACTTAAACGAGTTCAATGGTCTAATATGTCTGTTGTGCTCAGTTAATATCAATTTTGATGGAGATGTCAGAGCACAAATGTTACTGTTCTTGTTGCCAGATTGTTGGAGTGGTATGTTAACGGCTGTGAGTAGTTCGTCGAAGAAGAATGCCTTAAAGTTTGATGATATTATAAGTTATATTCTAAGTGAGGATACATGCAGAAGATCATCAGGGGAAAGTTCAGGTTCCTCACTAAACTTAGAAAGTAGAGGGAGGAATAGTGATAGAGGTTCTCAGTCGCAATTATGGACTAGGAGGACGAAGACGGTTTTTTGGAACTGTGGCAAGAAGTTTCATCTCATGAGAGATTGTCGGGCCCCCAAGAAGAAGGAAAGAAAAGCAGATAAAGAGGAGCGAGACTTATTTGCAAACATTGTCACAGAGGTAATCCAGGATGCCATAATTTTATCTCTTGATAGTAATACTGAATCTTGGGTTGTAGATTCAGGTGCGTCTTTTCACTCAACTGCATGCAGTGAAATCATGAAAAACTCTTTTAGTGATGATTTTGAGGACGTGCGTCTAGGAGATGTTGACCGGTGCAGTATTGTAGAAATGATGATGTCGATATAAGACTATCGAATGGGTCTATCTAGAAAGTTTGAAGGAAAATCTGTTATCTGTGAGCCAGTTGGCAAATTCTGGTTATTTAATTCCTTTCATAGACAGTGCATGGAAGGTGTCAAATGGAACTATGGTAGTAGCCTTAGGAAAAAAAGAGGGTACACTGTATGTAGCCAATGTTTGTAATACCGCAGTAGCAGATAAGGGGACGGGGACGTGTTTCGGGCCTCGTGGACTCGGGCATATGAACAAGAAGGAGATGAAGAGTGAGAAAACATTGAAAATTGAAAAGTTGGAGTTGATTAATACTTCAGTATAGGGACCATCTTATGTTTTATCACTTGAGGGTTCATGCTATTTTGTCACATTTATGGACGATGCTACAAGAAAGGTATGGGTGTACTTCTTGGAGAAGAAATCCTATGTCCATGAAACATTCAAGAAGTGGAAGTCATTGGTAAAAGAGGAAGCTGGACTGAAGGTGAAGTGTTTTAGAGTAGATAATGGCGGTGAGTATGAAGATTCAGGGTTCAAGGAGTATTGTGTGGAGAACGAGGTTAGACTAGAGAAGACAGTTCAGAAACTGCAACATTGTAATAGGTCTTGGGTTCAACTCTTGTGGGCTATAAATTTAATTCTTTTTACACAACCCTCCATGCAAGCATCCACCATGTACCGTGAAGCACATGATCATCTCCACCATAACTCCTCAAATGGAAAGAAATCAAGATTTTTATGGGAATTATGATGATTAAAAAATAAACCCTTAGTCCTTTTATCTTTTAATTTACACCCTACTTCTACCACCACCTTGATAAGCACCCAAAACTCTAATTTAAAACCCCAAATAATGTCTTTTCTAGCCCTAAATTGGTTATTTATTAATGGATGTATTTATATGTTGTAGGACAAAAGAGCCTCCATTCGATTAAACATCCACATCTTACAGCAAAAGTGAAGAAAACAAAGCTTCGGTGAATTGGAAGAAAGATTAAGGCTTGCTAATACATAGCATCAAGGCAAAGATGGCAAGATGGTTAAGGTGTTCTTCATGTCGTAAGGCGCATGCATGAACACAATCCTGTGGAAGCGTACTCAGAGTATGAGGAAACACACTGGCTTGCTTAAGAGATTTTGGGTTGATGCTATTAGCACTGCGGCATATCTAATCACTCACGAACCATTTGTAGCGCTAGGTGGTGGTATACTAGAGGAAACCAGGAGAGGAAGGGAGGTGAGCCTTACACACTTGAAAGTGTTCGATTGTGTAGCGAATGTTTATAATGCTACTGGAGATTCATTGGGTGCAAAATCCAGGAGGTGCACATTCATTGGATATGGTTCTAATGATGTTGAGTATTGGTTTTGGGATCACCATAATCGTAAAATCATTAGAGGAAGTAAATTTATATTCAATGCGAAAGTGATGTTTAAAAGCAGTTTTGCAACACATAAGAACATCGTTGAAGTGGGAGTATTACTTTAGGAAGTGATGTGCAGTCAAATCACACTCCCTCTTTGAATTATCTATTGTTGGCTGACGGTAAAGAGCAAAGTAGTGTATAGAATTTGCAAGATATTTTTTTAACCATGTGGGAGTCAGTCATGAAAGATAAAAAGAATTCCCTGATGAAGTGGGAGTAGGCAGAGTTTCCTGGAGCAAAAGAAACCCATAATGATAGGGTTTATGAACTAAAGCTGAGGATAGCTTCATTTGGTCTACGGAGTTGATGAAAAGGAGGTCGAACCGCATAAAGACAGAGATTATCAAAGGTGGTAAAACAGATTGTTGAAGATCAGTCTTGAAGTAGGAGATTGTTCAGCAGTGTGGAGTCTGATCACATGAGGGAAATGACGAAAAATGACAACGTTGAGAGAATTTATGGCCACCCAGGTAGAGCTGCCCAGATGGGGCTGCCAGCCAAGACCGCCCCCAAGACCGCCTGCTAGGACCGCCGACCATGATGGGGTCACTGGCCATACCCAGGCCACTGAAGCAACCATGTCCGTGATTGTGGTGTTTCTCGTGTTCGTTGCGGTGCTTGTGTTCGTGTTCATGCACGTAATAGAATCCATTTTCAGGTTGGATTCGGTGTATGTGCATGGGTCCCTAGTGATGTTTGGGGTTTATGAGGTTTCATATTCCCAGTAGAATTAGGTTTTTTAATTCTATTTTGACTCTAAGTTTGTAGAGGGCTATATAAACTCCTCAGGATAGTCTGCTTTATAGACTGGACAAGCTTAGGAGAGCTTATGTGATAGGATAATCCTGATGAATTCTGTCTAGTGCTGAGAGTTATACTTCGAAGTTCTATGATTATAGTGAATTTATGCGATTTGAGAGATTTCCCGATTTTGGGTTTTTCCTCGGAAGTATTGTGTGTGCGAATTTTCTCTTTCCTTTCCTTGTTTACTTTTCGTCTGTTGGGTTAGGGGTCTTAACACAGACAACTATTTCCCATATGCAATTAGACAACATCATCTAGAGATCACTCTCCTCTCATTCAAAGTGACGTCAGAGATCTTTTGACTCTTGAATCTCATGGACCCAATATTTACACAACTTTTTATATTGTTCAACTCAACTTTTATTTACACTTCAATTACACCTATTTGTGAGAACTACACAGAGATGTTCTAAGGGTTCATTTTTTGTGAGGATGATCAGCATGTCATTAAGACCATTCTAACAAAAAAACCTCCATAAAATTATTTTGAAATATCATGAGTTTGAACATGATATATATATATAATACTGAAATTTTTTGGTGAATTTTTAAATGTTGAATTCGAATTATACTTAAATTATTCCCGACCTACATATTTTCTGAACTTCGTTTTTTGACCGAATGTTTTACAGAATTTTCTGAAAATAAATTCGAATAATACCCGAATAGTTCTCGAAACCAGCCTTGTCTCAGTGAAAGAGATAAATTGTATGAGATTAGGCAGAGGAGCGACGTTGGTTTTCCATCAATTTCCATAGATCAGGCCTTGAATAAATTTATAATTTTTTATATTTTAAAATAACTTTGATTTTTTAAGCAACAAAAGGGTTAATACATTAAAAGAAAAGATAAGCTTCAAGCACAGAGGAAGTGCTCAAGAACAAATATAGAAAGAGAATTAAAGAGGTACACTCTCACATATCAATCATGTTGAGAATAGTACCACATGAGAAAATGAAAGCATTGCAACCCAATATTTAAAGATTTTGGGCTACTCCACTTATTGTCAATTAGTTTTGAGTAATTGGATGCCCACAAATATAATATGGTATTAGAGCATGCTCACACGTGATAGACCACTCGTACTCCACCTCACCAAATGGAGTTCTACGTGTCAGGAAGATGAAAACTTTGCAACCCTAGTAATAGAAGAGCAAAAACTTTGACATTGATGGTGAGATCGTCTTTTCATGTTCATCTCATTCCATAGTTCCCACCAAAGAGCAAAGGGGACTAGGGGAGCATACTCTTTGTCAATGTTGCTCATTTCATGTTGCTTTTTGTTTGATATGTTTGCTTTTCGCTTTTTGCAATATTTTTTTAATTCAAAAAGGAATATATGGAAATTCCATAGTAAATTAACCAACTATATACTTGTAATTAAGGATCGAAACCAAACAATTTGGGGGTTATTCTAAGTAGAGGTTCTAGAGTGCTAGGATGAAACTTTCTTGCAAAAACAAAGCAATACGAACTAGTACTGTTTCCATTGTATGTACAATTGATGAATTCATGCCGAATCCGATCCAAAAACGCTTCTGAAACATCCTTTCTTAAGAAACTCTTAGGATGTGAACCACCATTCGACCAATCGACCCAAGTGATGCTTCTATTCGAATTCAGCTCTGGATTTTGCTTGTTCACAAGTGTTGCCATGTAATGTTCATCCATGTAACATGGAGGTTTGCAATGTTCTCGAAAGACTGGGTAGTACTTACGATCAGATATTAAATCAATAGCGACTTTACGCTGAACTTCGAACCACTGAGATCCCTTTCTCCAGTCAGAAAGTGAAATGACTGGCCACATTCGTTTGTTGTATCGACCACGGCCGATGGGTCTTGGATCATCAAATGAACTAAGGAAGCTATATTTTGAGTTGATGAGGAAATTGTAGATTGTGGTAAAATTGAATAGAGGGATGCATGACTCCGATAGTAAGACAAACCTTTCGTTAGAGAAGTCGAGCAATGCATTTGCTAGAAGTCGTCTCTCAGCATCGATCATCGAGGCCTTTCCCCATTCAACTTGCTGCATTATTATGAAACAGCAGATAATTAATTAACATTGATCTCAATAAGGACAATAAAACTTTTTGGTATTAGAGCATCACGAGAGCCCCACAAATTGGTGGAATCGTGGTGTATGTAAGACTAAGTGGTGAAAGGGATTCCTGACCCTATGAAAAATAAAAATAGAAAATAAAAACTAAAGCCAAATTAAGTACGTACTTTGCTGGGTATCCTACGGTTATAGAAAACCGAGGATGCCGAAGGTCCCTCGGTGAACTCCGGTGAGCAATGTAGGTAAATGGAGAACAGCCTCTCATCATGTCCCTTAAAGAACCTCTCCCAAATAGGTGCTAGAGGCAACCTCCCCCTAGCCAAGAACATAAATGCCACCTTGGCTGTCCTATTGTATGGGTACTCTGCAACACGTGGAGCCATAGATGCCCGCCACATCAGCTCGTCGTCGCTCATTAAGTGCCATAAGTACTCCTTAGGATGAGCTAACCAATCTTTCAAAGTTAAAGAAGTAGAATTAGAAGAAAATGATGATGAAGAAGAAAGTTTGTAGTCAGCTGGCATCATCTGATCATCATCAGTACTAGGGATATTAATGTAAAAGTCCTCATGAGAGAGAAGAAAGTTCTTCATACGATTAGTTATAAACAAACCCAGAAGGACTACAAACAATGCTATGGAGAAACAAAAAACCAATGTGGTTATGATTTGAAAACTACCATTTCTACTACTACTACTTTTACTATTGCGTGTAATTGAGAGGTTATCTTTCACTAACAAAGCCATCGATCGATCTCCTATTATAAAATTGGGTACTAGTAGTGATGCTGCCTGCTTGATCATCTAATTAACCTAAACTCTCTCTCCCTCTCACTTAAACTACGCAATACATATATATATATACATATATGTTAAATATAACGTCCGTTTGATTCTTTGATACATTGCATGCATTTTCAGAAGTTGGGTTTTAAGAACAAAATAGTAATTCCTAAAAACGTTATGCATGATCACTTTGGATAGTGGGCCTTAAGAACACGTAAAGTGCTGGCTAGGAAGGCTGAAAACACATATACTACCTGATGATCAGTACTGCCATCTAAAGCTAAAAGCATTGCTTGCATGCGATTTGTGCATAGAGAGAGAGAGAGAGAGAGAGAGAGAGAGAGAGAGAGAGAGAGAGAGAGAGATCAGTTAAAGGATTTTAGGGATGATGCAGGATGAAGTACTCTCTTGGTGGCAATAATTGGCATGCATAAATTGAGGACGTATTAATTAAAGTGTTCAGTTCTGTAGGGGTGAGGAGGAAGGAAAGGATCAAAGATATATGGGTGCACGTACGGCGTGGGCTCTAACTCCGAATGTGCAACGTACACAGGAAAAGTGCCAAAGAAGAGAGGTTAACTTCTTATCTCTAAAGTGGATCATGTGTGCAGTACCTTAAAAATTGTGGGTGAGTGAGCTAGTGTATCATACTATTCGTAAGATTTTTGGCAAACCAAAAAGAGCTCAGGGACCTTTGCTTTCGAAAGCAAACTGTTGCTTAATCTCGAAAGCAAGGTTGTTGGTTTCGAAAGTATATATGGTGTTGGTTTCAAATCAGTTTACTGAAAAAATCAACATATGTTTTTGGTTTCGAAACCAAGTTTGGTAGTTTCAAAAGCACCGTCACAGGAATATTTTTTAGGCGGTATTAATTAGAGACCTTTTGGGATTAGAAAACTTCTATTAATATTTGTGCGTAGGTTTGATGAAATCAATAAATAGGAAGATCCTAGGTCGTCTCAAAAGCGTGCTAAGAAGTGCTAAGAGGGAAATGTGAAGGTATTGGAGTTCTTAAAGTTTAAGAAGAGGTAAACCTAGGGTTTTTGTCTTCTTGTGTAGGGAAAAATTAATCCAAAGTGAGAAACTTGTACACAGAGAAAAGGTTTTGCGAGGATCTAGGGTTTGAGGGTTTTCTTCTTGGGGGTTGGGATTCCTTCTCCAACCCAAGTTTCTAGTGTTCTTCATGTGTTCTCTCCTGGTTACTATTATCATCCATAGAGATAGACTTTCAAGGTTCAAGGAAGACGTGAGTATGCTATTAGGAGTGGTTTAGAGATTCGATCTCTAATAGAGTCTTGTTGGTATTCTCCAGTAAGTCTTGTGAGATCCTTGATGTACGTTTATTCTAGTTGGTTGTATAATAAGCATTATAATATGTTCTTGATAAAGTGAAAGTTTCTTCGATGCGCCGTTTTGGTCATAGATGTAGCCTGAGAGGGTGAACCACGTATATCTTGTGTTGTGGTTGATGCTTATTTTTATCTTCATTGTTACATTTTATTGTTGATTCATTGATATTAAGTCTCAAGATCCTTAAACCTGTTCCGTTGTGCGTTGGGAATGTATCATTGTTATGAAGAAATAAGCAAGTGTGTTGGGTGTGCTGGTGGTAAGTTGTCAGATTGGTGATGGCTTGTTGAATTGCTTATAGGTAAGCATGTTAATCGCTTTTGTTGGGTTTGATGATGTCCAAACATAAGGTAATCTTGTCATGTGCTAGAGATATTCGCTTACCTAGATTAGGTGGAGGTAGTGGAGTATCTTTCAGATGGCTTTCTTAATAATTAATGTGCATGTAGGAATCTTGTGTGAGGATTCAGTTGATGGTGTATTTGAAGATTTCAAGTTGTAGTAGTGAGATGGTGTTATTTCATGTGTGTTCTTCCAGATTGAAGATGGTGGCGAACTTGGATAGAACTTCAAAATCATCGTGTTTTGATCGAAGAGATGGTTCTAAATGGAAACCAGGTTCGTGAACCTGGTTTTGCCAAAAGGTTGGAGATTTGTAAGATTTTTGGCAAACCAAAAAGGATGTCAAAGACTTTTACTTTCGAAAGCGAGGTTGTTGGTTTTGAAAGCATGGTGTTGGTGTCGAAATCAGTTTGCTAAAAAATCAGCAAATGTTTTTGGTTTTGAAACTAAGCTTGGTGGTTTCGAAAGCATCGCAACAAGAATGTTTTTAAGGTGGTTTTAGATACCTTTCGGGATTAAGAAAGTTATATTTGTGCTTGAGTTTGATGAAATTTATAAATAGGAAGATCTTAGGTCGTCCCAAAAGTGTGCTAAGAAGTGTGTTAAGAGGCCAATGTGAAGGTATTAGAGTTCCTAAAGTTCAAGGAGAGGTAAACCTAGAGTTTTACTCTTCTTGTGTGGGGAGGAATCCAAAGTGTGGAAAACTTGTACAGAGATAAAAAGGTTTGTAAGGATCTAGGGTTTGAGGGTTTTCTTCATAAGGGTTGGGGCTTTGACCCCAACCTAAATTTCTAATATTCTCTCCTCTGTTACTATGGTCAGCCATGAAGATGGACTTTCAAGGTTCAAGAAAGATATGAGTGTGCTATTAGGAGTAGTTTAGAGATTCGGTCTCTAATTGATTCTCATTGGTGTTCTCCGATAAGTCTTGTGAGGTCGTTAATGTATGTTTATTGTAGGTAAAGACGAATTGTACAATCGTGATCCATCTTCAATTTGTGGATGACATCCTTGTCTTTTTAGATGCAAATGAAGTACAGGTTGCTAAGAGTAATATTTTCTTGGATGAAGCGGAGGAGCGGCTGAAACAGTTTGCGAATATTATTGGATGAAAAAGTGCTAATTTTCCCACAAACTACTTAAGTCTCCCTTGTGGTAAAAAAATATACAAGTAGGAAGATTTAGGATAAAGTCATAGAGACGTGCAAGAAGAAACTGGCAGCATGGAAAAAGGCCATTGCTCTCAAAAGGTGGCAAACTTACCTTGATTATTCAAAGTGTTCTCTCCAAAATTCCTATATATTACATTTATCTTTGCAAGAAGGTCATAAGAAATACCATCTTGTAAAGTGGTCGAAGTGTTTTAGACCGAGGAAGAAAGGAGGCTTTGGGATTAAAATATTGAAAAGTATGAACAGATTTATTTTTAGCGAATGATGGGAGCTCTTTAAAAAGAAAAAAGATGCATTCTTGAGGGGGGAAATGCTAGGGGGACATCAAATTTTAACATCTAGCATTACATCCCAATAAATTAATTTGGACTGGGACCCTTAGATAAATCTGGATTTTGTTTACAAAATGGATCAAATTTTAACACATTTCTTATCAAAACCCAGATCTAAAATTAGATCTGGGAGAAGAGGAGGAAGAGGAGACGAGAAAGAGAAAGAAGGCGGAGGAAGAGGAAGAGGAAGAGGAGAAGAGGAAGAGGAAGAGAAAGAGAAAGAGAAAGAAGAAGAAGAAGAGAAAGGACGACTCCTCCTCTTACTCCTTTTCTTCTTCTTCCTACTTCCTACTTCTTCCTCTTGTTTTTTCCAAATCTAATTTTAAAATCTAGAAAATAAAAAGGAAGTGGAAGAAGATGAAGGAGGAGGAATAAAAGGAGGAAGAAGAAAAAAAACAGGAAGAAAAAGAAGAAGAACATATGAAGTAATAGAAGAATAAAGCGGCGACGGCACTAGGTCGCCGTGAACCCTCTTTCGACCAAATTTTTACCCACTTTTGACTGACTTTTTACTCACTTTCGACCAACTTTTGACCTAATTTCGACCGACTTTTTACCCAACGTCGTCCTGCCCTCGTCGTCTTAAAATCCTGCGGTCATCTTCTTACACTTCTCCTTCTTTTCTTCTTTTCTTGATTTCTACTTCCATTAACCCAGATTAGATCTGGGTTTTGTTTATAAAATGGGTTAAAAACCTTAATCACTTTCCAACTTAACCCAAATAAAAATTAAATTTTTATTAAAAATAAGGTCCCATCTTAAATTGTTTAATCAAATGTAACATTTGATGTCAAATTTTGATGTCCCTGTAGTCTTGCCCTTCTTGAGGAGCATTGTTTGCTAGATATATGGTAAACTAGGTTTCGACTAGGAGACAAAAGTTCCAAGACAAGCTAATGTGAACACATACCCTAGGTGGGGTCCACTTGTTCAAGACATATCTTTTAGATCATGGGCATCCAATATTTGCTACTTTAATTATTTTATTTTGGGTCCTGTTAACGTGTGCCCTTAGGGCACAAGATAAGGTTGTTTTTGAAGGAGCTGTTTTGCAAGTTAGAAGTCTTCAAATCAACCGAATTTTTGTAGACATAATATTATCATTATTTATAAGATGTTTACAAAAAAACAGCTCAATCAGAAATATCTAACCTTCCAAATAAATCACTTTAAATGTCAGTCGTTCATTCACACTATTAAAGTATAAAATAAGTGTTTGTGGTGCTAGAGGGTGCTAGAGGTCTCCGATTGAGCTGATTTTTTTAGATATGATCCAAATAGTATAAATAACATACATATCCAAAAATAAACTCATTTGAACAAACTAAATAAACTAAACAAAGCACATAACCTAAAAGCTTATCATGTGCCCTTAGGGCACATGTTAACAAAATCCATTTATTTTTAGTAGTTTCATTAATTTGATTTATTAGTATTTGTTTCCTATTTAATTATGATTATGATTATGATTATAATAGATAGTTGTTTATCCTAGGTAGTTACCTTTTTCATAATTGCTTGGAATGTAAGGCATTGTTTGTCGCCCGTAAATAAGGTTGTGCCTCCTCTTCTCAATCAGATTGGAATTAATAAAATTATTTTATTAGTAACGAGTTGAGTGATTGTTATGAGTTGATCGTTCGATATATATGCTTCCGCAAAGAGTTATATTACAAGCTTTTGGTTGTAGTATCTAGAAAGGCATATATAAGGTTTTGAGCTGCTTTAAAAAAGGAGTAAAGATTAAGAGTAGTGCTAGAACGTACGCACATTTGGGGGAAGAAAATCCCTCCCTGAACGGTTGTCTATACCTTGAAGTTTGGGCAAGACGGAACTCGAGGATGTGATTCAAATCACGAGGGGATAATGGTCTTACGATGGGTTTGGGGAAGAAAATCCCCCAAAATGTGCGTACTCTTTAGCATTTTCCAAAGATTAAATTGGAAAACAAAAATGAAATCAACTTTTGGGAGGATGAGTGCCTTAGAGGAGCTCCCCTTTGTTCAAAATATTTCTTCTTTACAGAGCCTCTAGGAACAAGGATGGTTCGGTCAAATCTTTTTAGGATCAGAAAAGGGAGAATAGTTTTTGGAACCTGAATACTCCCTAAGACTGTCGGATTCTCAAATCAATGAAGCGATGATTATCTTCGCAGAACTAGAAAACGTAACATGTGGATTGTATTTGGTGAAATGTTGGAAACTTGGCTTTGACCGAGTTGTATTTGGATTAAATAAAGTGGGACCACTAATTTATGTGTGGGTCCATATGAGTTTACTCGTCAATATAATTTCTAGGTGAATGAGAAAAACTAATTAATCCCGAAGAGTCCCATGTGAATGAATCTACTTTGTTGGTATCTGTTCATACTTAAATAGGTGTCTTTTAGGTTCTTACACCTTTTTAGATAGTTTGTGTCTCTTCCTTAGAGTCATGTAATCATCTATAAATAGGTTTTTGTTCCAGTCTTTTAAGCAATAAAAAATTCGTAGTGTGTACGTCTGTGTTCAAGAGAGAATAAATAAGTGTGATTCGTGTGTTTCCTTCGTTGAAGTGCTTTACCGAAGGATTTTGATCATTGTACCTGGGAGACTAATCCCCAATCGATACCATAAGCACCAATAGCGGGGCGAATATTGTCTTAAGGACATTGAATTTAATTCAAGCCTCGATCTTCTCTGTTTTTTTTGTTTTTTTTAACGTTTGAGGTTTTGCAGATTTCTTCTTCGTTCAAGTTAGAGATTTTGATACAGTGGAAACAACATTCTTAAGATAATATTCGACTTATTTCTCACTGTTATCTATCTCTTAGATTTGTTCTATCCTTACGAAACTATTTTTATTTCTTTTCTCGTTCTGGTATTCTATTTAAAATAGGATACTGCTCTATAATTTTATATTTACAAAATTCTGATCTGGAATATCTAATTAAGTAACATATTCTATTGAAATAAGATACTTAATAAGTACTACTTATTAAAATACTTATACTAACGTGTGTGGATCAGATAAGATTTTTTTTATAAGTAATTACTAACGTGTACTTATTAAGTACTTAATTAGATTTGTTAAGTATTATTAAATAATGTGTACTTAATTAGATTTGTTAAGTAATTTTAGTATAAATAAAACTGTTACTAATTACTAACGTGTGCTAATACTAAAGGGTATTAATAAGTAATACTTTTAATACTTAAGTAACGTGTATTATCTACTGATACTAATTACGTAACGTGTACAAAATTTTATTTTGGACTACTTAATTAATTTTTAGAAAATGAAAAAAAAATCCCTGTAAAAAAAGTCATTATGATTTTAATCCTTTTTTATAAATTTAGTCCTTAGTTTTGGACATAAAAGTCATAAAAGTAGGGACTAAATTTATAAAACAAGGACTAAAATCATAATGACTTTTTTTACAGGGACTTTTTTTCCAAAACCCCATTAATTTTTTATTTAAGTAACATGTACAATTGGTAAGTTGTATACTGATTCGATTTCTGTTTTATTGTACAGAAACTATGGCATCCGTAATGCAAACTTCTGTTCCTCCTACTAATGTGGGTCTGGGTGAAAAATCGAAAAAATTCAACGGCTTTGAATTCAAGAGATGGCAACAAAAAATGTTATTTTATCTGACAACTCTTAATTTAGCAAGATTTTTATATGAAGACTGCACAAAACTCAGCGAAGATGAATCTGATAGGCAATCTGTTGCAGCAGTTGAAGCATGGAAACATGCTAATTTTTTCTACAAAAACTATATCCTCAATGGCCTAGAAAATTCTCTTTATAACGTCTACAGTCCTATGAAATCAGCAAGAGAACTTTGGGAGTCCTTAGATAAAAAGTACAAATCTGAAGATGCCGGTATAAAGAAATTTATAATCGGCAGATTCCTTGAATTCAAAATAGTTATTACCAAAACTGTCATGAGTCAAGTCCTTGAATTTCAATCAATTCTAGATCAATTGAAGGCTGAAAAATGTTAATTAGCGAATCATTCCAAGTGTCCGCACTAATCGAAAAATTAACGACTACTTGGAAAGACTTCAAAAATTATCTTAAACGAAAACGAAAGGAAATGGATCTCGAGGACTTAATTTTAAAATTAAGAGTTGAAGAAGATAGCCGTATGGCAGAAAATAAAACAAAAAATCAATCTTATCCCTCCAAAGCCAATATCGTGGAAGAAGGACAGAAAGTGAATAAGAAAAGGAAGCAAGGTGCAAGTCAGCGTAAACACCAAGGCTCCTTCAATAAATTTAAGGGAAAATATTTTAACTGCGACAAAGTTGGACATCGTGCAAAGGACTGTCGAAATCCCAAAAAGAAGTCAAATGAAGTTCATCTAGCTGAAGAGGAAAGATTGGTAAAAGGCATTAATAACATGAACTTGGCTGCAGTCGTATCGGAAGTTAATTTGGTTGGAAGCAATCCTATGGAATGGTGGATGGACACAGGTGCTACTCGTCATATATGTTCTGAAAGGAAGATGTTCTCTACTTATCAAGATGTGAATGAAGAAGAGCAGCAGCTTTTTATGGGAAACTCTTCAACCTCAAAGGTAGCTGGACAAGGAAAAATCATTTTAAAAATGACATCGAGCAAGGAGCTTACATTGAACAATGTACTGCATGTTCTGGATATTCAGAAGAATCTGATCTCTGGTTCGTTGTTAAGCAAGAACGGGTTTAAACTTGTATTTGTTTCCGACAAGTTTATTTTAAGCAAAAATGATATGTATGTGGGCAAGGATTATCTGAATGATGGACTGTTCAAAATAAACATCCTTACTGTAATACCACCTATCAATAAAGCCGGTTCTTTTGCTTATGTTGTTGAGTTACCTGATATTTGGCATTGCAGATTAGGACATGTTGATTCCAATAATAAATATCAAACAAGTGTGGAATCAAAATTTTCTAAGCCTCATTTTCATTCTATAGAAAGAAGTACTATGCCAATTGATGTAATTCATAGTGACATATGTGACTTTAAATCTTTGCAAACCAGAAATGGAAAAAAGTATTTCAATACTTTTATTGATGACTGTACAAGATATTGCTACGTATACTTACTAAGAAGTAAAGATGAAGCAATAGTAGCATTTAAACTTTATAAAAGTAAAGTTAAAAATCAACTTGGTAAAAAGATAAAATCTTTAAGGAGCGATAGGGGTGGTGAATACGAATCACCATTTGCTGAATTCTGTTCAGAACATGGAATTATTCATCAAACTACAGCCCCTTATAAACCCCAGCAAAACGGTATTGCAGAACGTAAAAATCGTACCTTAATAGAAATGGTGAATGCACTTTTAATAAGTTCCGGTTTACCCCAGAATTTGTGAGGGGAAGCCATACTTACTGCAAATTATTTACTTAACAAAGTGCCTCATAAGAAATTAGAAAAGACCCCTTATGAATTGTGGAAAGGTCATAAACCTTCCTACAAATATCTTAAAGCGTGGGGGTGATTAGCAAAAGTGGCAGTAGCTATTAACAAAAGAGTGAAAATAGGAGCTAAAACAATTGACTGTATTTTTATTGGATATGCCGAAAATAGTAGTTCATATCGATTTTTAGTATATAAATCTGAAATATCAGATATACGTACTAATACAATAATTGAGTCACGAGATGTCTCATTTTTTGAAAACATATTTCCTTATAAGGATACATTAGAATATAGTCCTCCTAAAAGGACACATGATGATATGGAAAATAATCATCAAGAAAAGGTCAAAAAAGAAGATAAACCTAGGCGTAGTAAAAGAGCTAGAACATCTAAGTCTTTTGGACCTGACTTTCTAACCTTTTTGTTGGAAAGTGAATCTCAGACATTTACAGAAGCAATGTCTACACCAGAAGCTCCTTCTTGGAAAGAAGCTATTAACAGTGAAATTGATCCATTATGCAAAATCACACTTGAGAGTTAGTAAATCTTCCTCCTGGAAGTAAACCATTAGGCTATACGTGGATTTTTAAGAAAAAAATGAAATCTAATGGTTCAATAGATAAATACAAAACAAGACTTGTAGTTAAAGGTTTTCATCAGAGAGAAGGTATCGATTATTTCGATACATATTCTCTAGTAACAAGAATAACATCAATTCAGATGCTAATTGCAATAGCAGCTTTGCATAATCTTGAAATACATCAAATGGATGTAAAAACAGCTTTCTTAAATAGAGGACTAGAAGAGGAAATCTATATGAATCAACCAGAAGGATTCGTAGTCCCTGAAAAAGTAAAGAAGGTTTGTAAACTTGTCAAGTCTTTGTATGGGTTGAAACAAGCACCTAAGCAATGGCACCAAAAATTTGATGAAGTTATGATAACAAATGGGTTTAAGATCAATGAGTGTCACAAATGCATGTATACTAAAACCATTCAAAAAGGATATGTAATTGTATGTCTATATGTAGATGATATGTTAATTATTGGTAGTAACATTGATATAATAAATGATACTAAGAAAATCTTAATTAACAAATTTGACATGAAAGATTTAGGGATTGTAGATGTTATATTAGGAATAAAGATTTCTAGAACATCAAATGGATACTCTCTCAAATCACATTATATTGAGAAAATATTAGATAGATTCATTAAAAAATGATCCTAAAATTGCAAAAACTCCAATAGATCAAAGTTTTCACTTATCTAAGAATAATGGAGAAAGTATATCTCAGTTAGAATATTCTCGTATTATAGGGAGTCTTATGTGTGTCACTAACTGTACTAGACCTGACATAATCCAATCAGTAAATAAGTTAAGTAGATATACGAGTAATCTAGGAAAAGGTCACTGGAAGGCCATAATAAGAGTACTCAGATATCTAAGACATACTTTAAATTATGGGCTGCACTATACTAGATATTCAGCTGTACTAGAAGGGTACAGTAATGCAAATTGGATATCTGATACTAAAGATACAAAATCCACTAGTGGTTATATCTTTACACTTGGAGGTGCAGCTGTATCATGGAAATCCTCAAAGCAAACATGTATTGCTAGGTCTACAATGGAATCTGAATTCATTCCGTTAGATAAAGCTGGAGAAGAAGCAGAATGGCTTCGAAATTTTTTAGAGGACATTCCAGTATGGCCAAAACCTATGCCCGTTGTGGAGCCAGAATCCAGCGCGCACCACGCTGCGAGAGAAGAAACGCGTGGGAGACGCATAAGTTGGATTCGCCCACCTCAGAAGGGGTATGAATATGATATGTAAGGAGTCGCCACCTGATTTATGAGAATCAGGACCCGAGATTTTGGAAAATCGACCTAAATCTAGTTTTCCGAGAAAACCATGGCGATAGTCCAAAGTAGATGGTCTATGATACAGAGATAATAGATAAGGGGATCTAGGTACAGGTTGGGAAGGTGTTAGGCACCCAACAGCCGCCCGTCCATAAGGACGGCCTCTACTTCGCGATTAAAATCTTTTAGGGAAATATATGATCGATACTAAGTTATGCTACATACACAAAAACAACTGCACTACAGTAAGTAAGCCCCTAAATCTACGTGTCATGATCAAATAGTTCTGGGGCGAAAGATGCATACATCCATCTGTCTGAATACAGCAAAGGAAGCGACGCGTGCCATCGGAAGGCCTACGTGCTAAGAGCACAGTGACGTGGACGTACTTTGTATCCACGCGCAAACAAGGGGTGTGATACGTGCAATGTGTACACATACACTCAAATAGGTGATATGGTGTTGTATGCACCATACACTGAGGGATCACATCCAACATAGGATGTGCCCAAAGACGACGAGAAGCAAGTGACGTGGACGTACTTTGTATCCACACATAAACAAAGACGACGAAAAGCCAGTAACATGGACGTACTTTGTATCCATGCACCAACAAAGATGACGAAAATAGATTCATGGACGCTCTTGAGCGTGAATTTGTAAGAGGACGATAAGCAGATTCATTGACGCTACGGGGCGTGAATCTGAAAGAACACAGAAACAGATTAATGGATGCTACTGGGAGTGAATCTGAAGGATGACGAAAACAGATTCATTGACGCTACGGGGCGTGAATCTGAAGGATGACGATAAGCAGATTCATTGACGCTACGGGGCATGAATCTGAAAGATGACGAAGGCAGATTCATGGACGCTACGGGGTGTGAATCTGAAAGGTGACGATGAGCAGATTCATTGATGCTACGGGGCGTGAATCTGAAAGGTGACGATAAGCAGATTCATTGACGCTATGGGGCGTGAATCTGAAAGGAGACGATGAGCAGATTCATTGACGTTACGGGGCGTGAATCTGAAAGGTGACGATGAGCAGATTCATTGACGCTACGGGGCGTGAATCTGAAACAAGACGATGAGCAGATTCATTGACGCTACGGGGCGTGAATCTGAAAGGTGACGATGAGCAGATTCATTGAGGCTACGGGGCGTGAATCTGAGAGGTGACGATGAGCAGATTCATTGACGCTACGGGGCGTGAATCTGAAAGACGACTATAAGCAGATTCATTGATGCTACGGGGCGTGAATCTGAAAGAAGACGATATGCAGATTCATTGACGATACGGGGCGTGAATCTAAAAGAAGACGATAAGCAGATTCATTGATGCTATGGGGCGTGAATCTGAAAGAACATGATATGCAGATTCATTGACGCTACGGGGTGTGAATCTGAAAGATGACGATGGGCAGATTCATTGAAGCTACGGGGCGTGAATCTGAAAGAAGATGATGAGTAGATTCATTGACGCTACGGGGAGTGAATCTAAAAGAAGACGAATGTTGGGACTCTCAAAGACGACGACGACGAAGGCAGAGTGTCCCGAATACGACAGTAGGTAGGTTCAACCCTTAGGCGTGAACCTCAAAGACGATGATAGTAGAGAGTCTCCAAGACGACGAAAGCGGAGAATCTCAAAGACAGATTCATGGACGTTCTTGGGCGTGAATCTGAAAGACGACGGATGTTGGGACTCTCAATGACGACGAAAGTAGAGTGTCCTAAAGATGACGGTAGGTAGGTTCAGCCCTTAGGCGTGAACCTCAACGACGACGATAGTAGAGAATCTCCAAGACGACGAAAGCGGAGAATCTCGAAGGTGATGGTAAGCAGATTCATCCCGTAGGCATGAATCTCAACGACGATGAATGCTGAAAGTCTAAATTCGCCCTACGGTTAATGAATTTAACCGTATGTCAATGTGACTATGGTTAAGGATCACACTATCACCTAATTAAAAAATTACTGAGGTGATAAGAGTACAACAAAAATCTCTAACAAGAGTATTGACTTATTCGATTCTTAATATGCGGAATTAAGAACAAGAATCGAATATTTCAATCTCACAACAAGTATAAAAAAATGCGCACAAGAGATTTTGTTAACGAGGAAACCCAAACTGGGAAAAACCCCGGGACCTAGTCCAGCAAAAATCCACTAAGAGTTATTGAAAACTTACAACCCGATTTACCACTCGATGGACACGAATTACGACTCCCTCTACGCTCCAACAGCTACGGTGTACAGTTCTTCCACAAATTCGAACTCCACGAATTTGCCTCTTAGTAAACGTTGATGCGTCTCCAACTTGAACTCCACAAGTCCCGCACCTTGAACCAATACTTGACTCCTCAAGTATATCACCACAAGCTTGAACCTTCAAGCTCAACCACCGGAAATCCACCGGTAACAAAAACAGAGTTTTGGTTTTAAAATGGGAAGGATTTGAACCAATTTCAACAAGCTTGAGAGCTAAAAGATTAGAGTTGAAACTCTTCAAGAACTTGTTGATGAATAGGGTGAATGGTTGATTGAATACTGAAGATTCAACCCCTATTTATAGTGAAGATGTCCAGCTCAATCCTAGACTAAATTATTAGTTCTAGGTCTAATGGTAGACACCATTATTGGGGATGAGAGAATAATCTATTGAGCCTCTCATTCCACTTAGAGATGTTTCCCACGCTCAATTATCTCCCTAAAACAAGGCTTAGAGGGAGATGAGCAATAATGTGCTAGAAAGTTACTTTACAGCTCAGAAAATCGTACTCAGAAAAACGAATCTGGGCGTCGGTTTCGAAATCAAGCCTGTCGGTTTCGAAACCAACATGTGGTTTCGAAACTGACTGATTTGGTTTCGAAACCAACAAGCTTCTGTGATGGTTATTGCCTTTTGATTTCGAAATCAACATGTTTGGTTTCGAAACCAAACTTCATCTGAAGATAGATGTGGTTTTGGTTTCGAAACCAAACTGTTTGGTTTCGAAACCAAAATTCATCTGAAGACAGATGAGTTTTGGTTTCGAAACCAACAGTTTTGGTTTCGAAACCAAACTTCATCTGTCATCAGATAAAGTTTGGTTTCGAAATCAAACTAAGGTTGATTTCGAAACAGACTTTTCCCTATATAAAATAATACCATCAATGCAGTTGGTTTCGAAACCAAACTTCTTGGTTTCGAAACCAACACTGTCCAGATTAAAAATTTATCTTTTAAAACACATTTTATCAAGAGTAAACAGTGTGGGAAACACTCTTAGCAATCTAACCACCTATGGTACTTAGTGTTCTAAGTCACTTACCATCCTAGGATGTCTTCCGGTGGTGAGTTGAGTTCTTTGGAGCCTTTATAGATTTCTTCTTTTTCAACCGAAGTGAACCTAGACTCACTAGACTTAAACTCAAGTTACATTGATCATCTTGAGTTTACCTTTGACACGAAATTCGACAAACATAAAAACATGGACCTTTCAATCTCCCCCTTTGTCGATTTGTGACAAAAACCATTTAAGAGAACATAAAGAATAACCCTTCCCCATTACAGCATAATTCCTCTTACAATGTACTCAAGCAATAATAAAGACTCACTCCCCCATAGTTATGACAT
>MVGT01004404.1:10301-30641 GCA_002174775.1 Macleaya cordata
AGTTGACGTTTGAGGATCGAGATAGGATCCTTAGTTGTGCTGTGACGAGGTTTTGCTGGGCGAGGGATTCCTGGTTTTGGGTTGATGTAGGTTTCCCTCTCTTCAGTCACAGAGGATGTTTTCCTACGGTTTTACGGCTCGGTTGTGAGCCTTATGTTATCTTGTTTTATAAGAATGCAACTCTTACCTTATCTTCTCCCACTATATATATTTTGGCAGGAAAACAACAAACATAACTATATATTCTATCACAGTTATATCCTTATTATGTGAGAAATTTGAATGTCGTAGTTATATGCAGGTTCCTCCCGGTCCTACTTTGTTGGGATTTCAGTTGAGTTGAAAAACAAATGGGTGGCAAATTTTTAGTGCATACCTTTTGTTTGAATTTACTTTCCGCTGCGTATTTTCTGTATGCACTGTGTCTATTAGGTGACGAAAGGTCCAGTTTACAGGGGAGACTTTACCGGAATTGAGTCTCATTGTAAACTGATGGTAATGTCCCTTGTATTTTGGGGTACGGGGCGTTACATCGGCCGCCCTATGCGTTACAAATTAGTCGACGTCTAAGCAATATACTTGCTTTATCAATAACTTATTCTTTGATAACTGATCAATCTCTTCCATTACGCTAGCTTTTGACATGTATGTCTACTACGGATTTGGATCAATATATAGACAACCAGGTCTATCTCAGCACAATCTTTTTTCCTTATTAATGTCATATGATGTCAAAATGTAACCCACAGGTATCCAGTAACATCCACCAGGGGAGTCAACAGGTCGGTTTCGGTTCGGGTATCGACCTACCAAAACCAGATCCTATAAAACATCTCGGTACCAGTTCCTATCGGTTCTGGTACTATAACAAGTGGAACTAGAACCGAAACCTATAAAAAACTCAGGTACCTGTCGGGTATCAGGTACCGATTGGGTATAAGTAAATGTTTTCTATCTTATATATATTTTCAAATTCTACATAATTTTTTAATCGGATAAATAGTTACTATTAAATTTTCAATTACAAGGTATGACTAATTTCCATAATTTCATTCTTGGATCTGGGATTCATTGGTTCCATAATTTCCATCGGGTATGACTAAAATGAAAATGAGTTTCATAAATTTTACTTAATTACCAGAAAATTATAATGGATAGACAAGTGAAAATTTCTGCACAACTTAGATCTCCTTATCTACTTGTTTGTACAAAATCTATAAGCAAATGCAGGCAATAGAAAATATAACAATTTTATAACTGTCAAATGACAGTACCAAGTATCAACCTTTCATTAATTATTCAAGAAAATAACCTGTGATCAAATGACTGAATAAAATGTAATTCTAGAATTGATTAGATACCAAGAGATAATAAACCATAATTAAATTGCAATAATCTGTTATCATGGTCCCACAATACATGAGTCCTAATAGAGGAAGCCTAAAGATCTACATTGTTTAACTACAAAAAAGAAATATGTCAAAGCATCCAACTGCTTATCCATTTCCATGATGAACATAATCCCACAATCCACTTACTCCACAAAATCTATATTGAGCAAAACTAAACACTTTACATTTTCACAATATTTTCAAATGTCCAAAAAAAAGATTCTTTAAGTTGCTAACTTTTTGTTCAAGTTCATGACTACCGTGTCGTATCTATTAATAAAAAACTTTCATAACTTCCTGTAAGCAATTCCTGCAAAACATTTCAATCACAATTTAAATCAGTATACCAAACATTTAAAAAAGAAAGTCTAATTATATGAATTATAATTAATTTCTAGTGATTTTACCTTTGTGTTATAAGTAAACATTCTCTATCACTTTCAAAACTTTACAAAAAATCAAACTATATCCAAAATTCCAATATGCACCAATGAAACAAGTTCCTGCAAAACATATCAATCACTTATTTAAACTAATATAACATAAAGATAAAAAAGAAAAGCCAATATCATTATATGAAGTTGTATATAAATTCAACTGATATTACTATAGTGTCATAAGCAAATCAGTCTAATAAAACCACATGGTCCACAAAGTCATCAATACTCATAAGATTTTCCTCCCCATTAATTTCGTCAAGTTCATTTGTGTTGAGCTTATCAACGGCCTTTTGCACAATCTCGAAGGCCATTGTTATCTTTAGCATATCCCTCACCTAATACAAAAGCACAAGGAAGAAACATTTAGCATGTTTATATCAACTATATATCAAGAATATTATAGAATATTATCAATTTAAATTAAAACTTACTTTCTAGACCATTCCTTATCTAATCTTATGCACATATCAATGCTTCAATAGTTTGTGGATGCATGGAAGAATAATACCGATCAATTACTCTACCACCTGTGTTAAAAGCAGACTCAGAAGCAGCAGTGGATGCAGGAATTGCTAAAATATCACAAGCCATCATTCACACGATTGGATACTTAGGTGCATTCTCCTTCCACTAACCCAAGATGTCAAAAGATTCATCATGCAAGTCCTTACCCTTTTTAAAAGGATGAGTAACAACTTTCAAGTATGCTTCTAAATCTGTTTAAGGAGTTGTATTTTGTGAAGTCACCTCAAGAAAGGATGCAAAACCCCTTAATGTTGAAACAAATGTACTTTCATTATCATCATCATGAACTTTCAGTAACATCAGTCATCATTTGACTTGAAGTAGAATAGTGTGCTGCATATTCAGTATAAAGAGCTATTAATGTATTTTGAATTTCTAACACCTTTCCTTCATAGTTGTTCTCACCATAAATTTTTGGGAAGTAATAACTGACTAATTTCATTTTAAACCGAGGATCTAACACTGAAGCCATTGCAAAAGCCATACTTGTGATGTTCCAATACTTTTCAAACATTTCTTTCATTTTCATGGCCATTGACACTATGAATGAATCTTTACTTTTGCACCAATCAAGAATTTGTATACATATACTGCAAGCTATGCTAAAATACCGATTAACTGTTACATACTTAGTTCCTAAGAAGTGAAGGGTGGCCTCATAAAATACCTTCAATCAATCAGCAAGACTTTGTACCTTTATCCAATCCTCATTTTTAGGACTACATTGGAATCCTTATTCCATTTCAGCATATCGAGAGAAGGCACCCTTAAATTCAAGGGCAGTTCCAAGCATCATATATGTAGAATTCCACCTTGTAGGAACATCTTGAACTAACTTCTTTCGAGGGGCCTCCACTTGTAAACACACACCTTCAGACTTCCTTTGTCTCTATGGTGAAGATTGAATGAATTTTACTGAATTTCGAATTTTTTGTATCACTTCTTTTATTTCTTTCAATCCATCTTGGACAATCAAGTTGAGAATATAAGCAGAACAACGTACTTAAAATAACTTCCCATCTAAAAGTAGAACTCTTTTTGGTTGAAGTTTACAAAGTAGTTCACGTACCACCACATCATTTGTGGAGCAATTGTCAAATGTCATGGAATCCAATTTTCTGTCTATGTTCCATTCATACATCTTTTCTAACAACAGTTTGGCAATGTTCTCTCTCGTGTGTTGATCATTCAAAGTACAAAAACTAAGGATTCTCTTTTGAATCTTCCATTTCTCATCAATGTAATGAGCTGTCAAAAACATATAACCTATATTCTGACCTGAGCTCCAAAAGTCAAAAGTAAGGTTTATGCGACTTTGAATCCTACCTAAGCTCTCATACAAACTCTTCTTCTCTTTCTCATATATCTTCATGTAGTCCCCTCTGATGGTGTTTCTTGTGACAAGCCTAAATGATGGTTGCATTGAGCTTAACACTTTTCTAAACCCCACATAATGTACCATTGAGAATGGAAGCTCGTGCAAAATAATCATTTGTGCAATATGCTCACGAGTTGCATCTTGACTAAACTTGAAGATGTAAATGCTGATTGACCCATCTCCTTTCTCATCAACTTTCAAATACATTTGGTTTATTTGCTTTTGCTTTTGCCTATAAATCTCACAACCATTCAAATGCTTGTGCATATTGCTAGTCCCATTCTTGTTGTCCGCCCCCAGAAACTTAAAACAATGCTTGCATTTTGCTTTTATAACCTTGTCATTTTCTTCTATTTCATCAAACTCAATCCATACAGGTGAATTTTTTTTCGTCTGGTTGTAGCTTTTGGAGCCACATTAGTATTTGGTGCTTCTACAGAGCCAGCTCCATTTTCTTTTCATGTAACTTATTCCCCACTTTTGACTTTTTTTTTCCTTTGGTTCGAGCTTTTGGAGCCACATCTGTAGAAGCCACATCAGATGCTTCAACATCAACAATTTCTTTTTCTATTGCCATTTTGAGATTCTACAAGACAAACGAAATAATTTAAACATAAGAGTACACTATTAAAATTTAACACAAATACATTAACTATGTAGGACGGTATAAGCATCTCAATCAAGATTATATGATTACCCACTACATTTTAGAAATTAAAACATATCACCAATTATATTTTTAACAATTCTAAATAAAAGGAACAAGTTCATTTGAACTACCAATCTAACATAGAACACAGGTGAAGTACTAACAAACGAAAACTAAATAATAAACCTAAAAATTCATTAGATTTTTCATAAGTTCACCAGAAAAATAAAAACATTGAAGAAAAATCCAAAAAGTAGGAATTTGATGTCGCAAGACTCGCAACTGAAGGTTAATGGTTTGGTTTAAAAAAACCAGAGAAAGAAAACTAGTTCCACCAAAATAAGAAAACTACTTGCACAAGCCTGGCGAGTGGCGAGTCTCCTTGACATTTCACTCTTTCTCTGACTCTCTTAAACCCTAAAATCTATTTTTGTGTACTTAAAATCTATTTAGAACTACAGTCATTGATCAAACAAATAAAACCAACAAAAGTTAAAAAAGGAACCTGCAATCTGTAATAGAGTCATGCATCGATGGTATTTTGTAGATGACAGCCGATGTGAGTTGAAACTTGAAACAGTGACGAAGAATGAGAAAAAGAGGCAAATGACGTCTAGTTCCCTTCGTTTTGTTTAATGGGTTTTAGAGTTTTGATTGTTAAAAACAATTAAAAGGCTATAAAACCCTAATATAAAAATATGGTACATTACATATATACCCTTATAAAACTTATTATTTCTAATACCCGATAATCCGGAGGGTACACGTCGGGTAGACCCGAAATGTAACCAAATTTAAATCGAGTCTAATCGGGTAAAGCTAAATTAGACCCGATTCTATTTGGGTAGACAAAATAGAGAACCAGAACCGATCTAAACGGTTCCGGGTCGGTTAGGGTCTCGGGTAAACCGGTACCCATTGACACCCCTAACCTCTATAGGTTTGAGGACATAATCTAACTCCAATATTTTGAGGATATACCAATTTTGTGACATAATAATTTTATGACATAATGTCATCTACTATCCCCACATTTCATGACTAACTACCATCAAACTGTCATGAAACCACAATTAAGAGAATCCGAATCTGCATAAGACTCTCTTAAGAGTTGATGGACAAAAATTAACAATTTAGGCATCCATCATTACTCTGTACACTCCCTATACAACATGAAATTAATATAATTTAGGGGTTTTTAATAATAAGGGAGTTTCTTATTAAAGTACCATTTCATGATCATGATGATCAATATAGTATCACAGATCACAAAGATCTCATTGGTACAATTTACGGTGTTAAACTTCCTGATCATGACAGATCATCTAATAAAACATAATTATATGGACATAATTATAATGCTATACCAAAAACAAAAATTTCCTGGTCGTACCAGTTTGGTACCTCATATAATAACATTATATTATAAAACAACCATTTGAATATTTATCTTATACATACTTGATAAATATCATGGTTATACAAGTTAAATGTTAACACATCTCCTAAAACAACTGAGATATGAACCCCCAAACTCCAGTTAAGTTACAATACCTTAACAACCACTAAGTTCTTTTTCAGATCTTAGTGCATGGTAAACACTATAAATATTATATATGGCAGTTCTCATACATGGACACATCGGGTTTTATATAAAGCATAAATGCCATAACCTAAGTAATTAGAGCGCGGAGAGGGAGCGGGAGCGAGAGTGGGAGTGGGAGCGTCAGAGCGCCCAAAAAACATTATCACAAGGTTCAGAGCGCCCTCGGAGCGCCTATATCTACTATATATATTATTATATATAATACTAAAATATCTTGTAAAATAGTTAATTAACTACATAACAAATTCATCTCATCAATTTTAATCATCTTTTTAATGCGGTTAAAAGATGTTTAAACATGTGATTATTATTTGTAGAAAACGTGCATGAAGAGGGAGTAATTTTCACAATAAAAACAACACTTAAATCAACTCCATTTGACCCCACAAGTAAGTGTAATCGGAGTGTGAGAAAATAAATGAAATTTGTAACGACATATAGTGGTATTCATTATTTATTTTATTTAAAAAATATTTTTAATTAATTAAAGTGTTTTGTAGTGGTATTATTATTTTATTTTATTTCAATAATAGGTTTTATTTATTAAAATGCTACGTCATCTTTGTTGTAATATGGTGAGAGTGTTTTTTTTTAATTAATTAAATATGGTGAGAGTTGAGACTACTTGAGAGTTGTAAAAAAAATAGTCCCACATTGCTTATATGCAAGTTGTGAGAGCCTAGGAGCCTCCTATATATAGCTGGAGAGTTGATTATTGATAGTTGTAAAAGGATAGTTCCACATTGCTTAGATGCAAGTTGTTGGAACCTAAGAGGCTCCTATATATACCTGACTTTGTGGTTTGGTTTGTTGAACAATTTTTCTATAAGTTAAAGATGGAATGCGGATCCAAAATTTTGGAATCGCAAATTCAATTTTTTCAGAGCGTGGATCATAGACGGATCCGCTCCCAATCCGTGGATTCACGGATTGGGAGCAGGATCGGCCCATGGGTTGGGCAGATTTGGTTACTAAGGCCATAACATCAAAGCCACTATATAAATAAGAAACTAGAAGAAATACAGTTCTTAATTTATGTATCTCTTTAAAGGGATTTTGTTATTTATTTTATTATTTCCAATATGAAAAAGCAGTCAGCTAACCGACATTTTTACTTGCTAATTGCAAATTTATTATAACGGTTCATGTTAGCACGTACACTTCATTTCATATTAATGAAAGAGTGCTAATATTTGTAAATCCTTACGCCTAAGGGGGTTGGCTTTCCGTCTTGCTCAATATCTGTCTTAGCTATGGGAACATATTTCTTCTATAAGGCCTTTGATGGTATCGACCAAAAGAACACTTGCAGATCAACGCTCCGGTGTCGTAGGGTCTTTCATGTTTTGATGATGATTTACGATTCTAAAAGATGAATAATCGCAGACCACCCCTTTCCCACTCCATAGATATAGATCGGAAAAAATTCACAGTTGAGCTTAAACAAACATGGAACTCCAGGCGACTGATCCTTACGGAGAAGGGACCCAAGAAGAAATTTTTTGGCGCTATAACAGAAACACTAGCCATAGAACTTGAAAAGCTGCTTGTGGAGGCGGTTAAATCTGGACCGGAAGGAAATGAAACTTGGAAAAGATCAGATCTACCAGCATGTTTCCTCTTACAAAAATAGAGAAACAAAAGAGGAGCATATTTGTATCTCACATTATCTAGGTTAGACGGGAAGGGAATTTTAGGCAATTTCTTCATACCACCTGGGGACCACTGCTTCGGTTGGTCCAACCTAGCTACCGCCATTAATGAACTCCTGACTCTAAAACCCAGTACCTCCAACGCATATGCTAAGCCAAACCAGCCACCCAAGCAACAAACAACAGGGGATCACGATCAACCTCCACTGCAGAAGGATAATCCTTGGAAGCCAAATTTCAAACCTTCCACTCCAAACCACAACCCGTCCAAAACCCCAATCCTTAATATATCCTACCCCTGTGATCGGGCAGCACAGAAAATCCATATTACCTCGTCTTCAAAACCTCAAGGTTGCTCCATTAACATCACACCAGTCCTGAATCCAACCACCTCGAATTCTAGTTCGGATTATTGGGATTCGGCATATTGCTTCTCGTCGGACAAGGCGTTTGCATCGTGGAAGGATGTCGGAAACATTATCTCTTCGCACATCGGCAATCACCTCCCTTTCGACCTGCTGCCGCTGGGAGAGCTGTCGGCAATCCTACTGATGGACATAAAGGATCCTGTGCTGCCAAATATGGCTAATATCAACTTTACCCAAGATGAATGTCAATTCAGAGTGGTGAAATGGAATGTCAAATCTCTTAAGCTGAACCCACTAGTCCCAGACTCAACCTTCAAGATCGGAGTTTATGGTATTCCATTTTGTTTCTGGTCCTGTGATTTGATCTGTCAAATTGCTTCAGCATGTGGTGAATTAATATCAATCTCACATGAAACCAAATACCTGGAAGACATCTCCACCATCAGATTCACGGTCCGAAACAAAATGGGGATCAATGCCATTCCCAGATGGATTGAGCTTCAATCACCCTCCGGTCCATTTGGCGTGGCCATCCAAATTGAATTCCAGCGACCGACTGACCCATTCTGGAAATGGCCGGGTTTTCAAGTTTCGCCGACCGGAGAAGAATTTCATTCACAGTCATCTCACCGGTCAACGTTGGGCAAAAGGAAGTCAAACCAATCACACCATCCTCAACAGAAACGTCACCATCATAACGGTCAATTTTTTGACCGTTATCACACCACTTCAACCAGATTTAATGCAAAGATAGGTAGGTCTGCCAACACAGTGCACAATAAAAGAGGTGGGTGGCAATCTCGGTCAAACACAAAGAAGAATGGTCCTTCTCAAAGAAAGCAACAACGACAGGGCTCGGTACGCAAAAATACCTCAGAGATGAGCTCATGTTCCTCATCCACGCCAACCCCTCAATATCCCAATCTCCAACCCGCGTCCGACAATACTTTTTCGGTACCTGTAACTAACCAACACGAATCCCACCAAACCACACCATACTCTTCGGACTCGAATCACTTTCATATGAAAATATCCGAGTGTGATCTTCCGTCTGAAGAGCTCAGTTTCTCGAGCACCGGTCCAACCCACTCACCCTTTTTTGGGCCTCATCTACCCACACAAGACGGCCCTTTACCCATGATGATAATGCCACAGGATGTCATTTTTAATAATCACAGGATTTCAATTTTACCTAATCCCACAAACCTTTCTCCAAGTCCTCATGTGGATTTGGAACCGCCAAAATCTTTCCAAACCCCGTCCCCGATATCCTATCCCCTTCCTACCAAGGCTAAGGCTACCCACACTTTTTTGGGCCCAGAGTGCCCACCCTCCACACAACTGTGTCAACCTCATCAATCATATTCAAGTCCTAGAAATTTCCCCCCTTCGAAACTCACCCAACCCAACTTCATACCTTTAATCACTGAAAATTGTTTAACACCAAGCTTCATATCGGAATCCCCAATGACACAATCCTCGATGCCGTTAGATTGGATTGATAAGGAAATCTCTCGCCTCATCAACCTTGGGAATGAATTGGGTATAAACTTCAAAATCAATATTGATCTCTCCAAATCGATTTTCAAGGGCTTGATTTCGTCAGATGGTCCGGTTGATAAACTCTCCTACGCCTCATGCCAACGAAAGGTGAATGGGTTCACCTGCTCCAAAAATTTACTACTCGATCAAGCTGATTCGAAAACTGAGTTTGTAGAACCGGACGACCCAGGTACTACCTCAACACCTGTCCATATCCCCTTTTCGGCTGACGATGTATTGCAGGATATCGCTACCCTTTTTTGCCATCAGCAATTGGCCGACGACCAGGTACCAGCGATTGCCAAACCGCGCTCTCCAGGGCACGATGATGCATCAGAACAACTACCCTCAGATTCGACATCCACCGGTTCTCCACCGGGTTTCAGCAGGAAAACTCTACCAAAATCACTAAAACTGATCCGAGAGTCGAAACGTCTAGGAGTTCAGGTATCCGATGCTCTTCTTCTCTCAGAAAGTTCATCTCGCTCATCGCGAGGTAAGGGAAAATTTATTTGTTAAATGTCTATCAAAATTCTATCATGGAATGTATGGGGTCTAAATTCAAGCGACAAGCGGGCATCTGTTAGGAGACTGATTAAATTTTCAAAAGCAAACATAATCATTTTGCAAGAAACTAAGATGACATCGTGCTCACAAAGAGACATTCTTGAAATTTCGGGATCGAGAACATTCGACTGGGCAGAAAGGCCTTCAATAGGCTCCTCTGGTGGCATTCTAATCCTTTGGAATCACACCCTCTTCATAGTATCCTCCGTGCTGGAAGGAGCATATACCTTGACAGTGGAACTTTATAATGCATCTGATTCCTTTGAATGGGCCATTTCTGGGGTTTACGGCCCCAATAGGGCCCATTCGAGAGGCCACTTGTGGGAGGAATTATCTGATATTCATGGATACATTTCTAAACCTTGGCTCCTTGGCGGAGATTTTAATGTCATTCGAAATAGCAATGAAAATAAAGGTGGTTCTAGAATCACTAAAAGTATGAGGGACTTCTCATCCTTCATTTCTAATTTTCAATTGACCGACCTCCTTCTAAACGGGGCAAAATACACCTGGTCTAATGGTCAAGATAGACCATCTATGAGTCGACTCAACAGGTTTCTCTTATCTCCGGAATTCGAGCTAAAATACCCATTCTCTCTTTAATTAGCTCAACCCAGACCGGCTTCTGACCACATTCCCATAATGTTAAATACAAATGAGGCATCGTGGGGTCCTCCCCCATTCAGGTTTGAACTTATGCTCTTCGAAATTAATGGTTTCCTCGAAAAATTAAAACACTGGTGGGATTCCTTTTCCTTCGTAGGAAGTCCCAGTGAAATCTTCTGGGACAAACTAAAAGGGTTAAAGGTAAACATCAAAGCCTGGAAACGGGAAGAGTTCGGGAAACTTCTGAATAAAATTCAGGAATCCTTACTAATCATTGCTGACATTGATAGACTTGCAGAATCTAACGATCTTTCTGAACAGCAACTTTTGACTCGTGCGACAGCTAAGGTCGAATTCGACAGGTTAAATAATATGCAGGAGATTGATCTACACCAAAAATCTAATGTACGTTGGTTGAAGGCGGGCGATCGTAATACTTCTTTTTTCCATAAAACGGCATCCTCCAGAAGAAGAAGCAACCGTATTCATCAATTGCTCATTGGGGATGATTTCATCTCAAACAGGGAAGATATTATCTCTCACATCACTAACTTTTATAAGTCTCTGTTTTCTGATGATTTTAAATGCAGGCCCCCCCTTGAGGGAATTACTCTCCCTTCTATATCATCACTTGAAGCAAATATCCTTGAATCTCGTATTGCTGAAGAAGAGGTTTCCCAAGCAATAAACAGTCTAGGGGGAGACAGATCCCCAGGGCACGATGGTTTCCCAATTGCATTTTTTAAGAAATGCTGGCATTTCACTAGCTCAGATTTCATGAAAATGGTAGACGAGTTCTTCTTCACCAATGGTATTGACCCTCGTCACAATGGTACCTTTATTACACTCATCCCAAAAAACAACAATCTGAATCTATCAAGGATTTTCGCCCGATTAGCCTCCTTACGAGTGCATACAAAATAATTGCCAAAGTTCTCGCCAACCGACTAAAGAAGGTCATTCCGAAGCTTGTCTCTCAACATCAATCCGCTTTCATAAACGGGCGTCAGATTTCCGACGGAATCCTAATCGCAAATGAACTGGTCGATTCAAGAATCCGAACATCTTCCCCAGGTATCATCTGCAAGGTGGATCTTGAAAAAGCCTTCGATAGAATAAATTGGTCGTATCTCAAAGCCATCCTACATAAAATGGGCTTCGGCGTAAAATGGATTCGATGGATGGAGTTTTGTTTCTCGACGGCCACGTTCTCGGTCATGATCAATGGATCTCCTTTTGGTTACTTCGATAGTTCGCGGGGGGTGCGTCAGGGGGATCCTCTTTCTCCCCTCCTTTTTAACCTGGCTATGGAAGGGCTCTCGGCTTTTATCGATCAGGCTACCTCTCTGGGCAAATTTTCTGGCTTTAAAGTCTCAAACCAGGGTCGAGCCATCTCCCATCTCCATTATGCCGATGATTCGATTTTCTTCATTGATGCAAACTGGGAGGAACTCTTCAATCTGATGAGCTGTTTGAAATGTTTCGAGGCAATTTTTGGTCTACGTGTCAACTGCTCAAAAACAAAGATCATCAGACTCGGTGATATTCCATATTTGCAGGATTGGGCCTCCCGCCTAGCCTGCAGTACGGACTCACTACCGTTTTCATACCTTGGCATGCCATTGGGTGCTCGTCCTCAATCAAAAGCAATATGGGACCCGGTTATCGAACGGTTTGATAGAAAATTAGACAATTGGAAACATAATTGCCTCTCAAAAGGGGGAAGACTTACTTTGGTTAAATCTTGTTTGTCTAATCTTGTCATTTTCTTTATGTCGATTTTCAGGATTCCAGCCTCGGTGGCTTCCACGTTAGAAAAAAAGATGCGCAATTTCCTTTGGGATAAGCCTGGTACTTCACACGGCTATCATCTTGTAAATTGGGAAACCATTTGTGCTCCTTTGGCGTCAGGAGGGCTGGGGATTAGGAACATCCAGACGATGAACCTAGCTCTTCTTTCAAAATGGTCGTGGCGTTTCTGTATCGAGAAGGATCAGCTCTGGTTCCTCATCATTCAGGAAAAATTCGGTCCACACAAATCTGATTGGTGCCCAAACCCAGTTGTGCTAACGCACGGACATAGTTGTTGGCGTTCCATTGTTGAGGCCGGAAGAAAGTCGCGGGCAGCGTTCGCCATCAAGATTAACTCAGGGCTATGTACTTCCTTCTGGTGGGACCACTGGATTGATAATTCATCACTCGAAGAAGATTTCCACCCTCTTTTCAAAATTGCCAGATTAAAAAATGGTATGGTGAATGATTTTATCTTGCACACGAGCGGGAGCCCAAGCTGGAACATCTTATTCACCAGAGAGCTCAAAGAGGAGGAAATTTCCATCCTTGCTTCCCTTCTTCACAAAATCAGTAACCCTCCAGAATTGTCACAACTCTACGACTCAATCAAATGGCCCCACAACAGCAACGGATTCTCAGTTAAATCCTCGTATGAGTTTCTTTGGTCACCTTCTCGGTCTTCCACATTCCCATGCTCATTTATTTGGAATGCACAGATGCCGCTCAAGACTTGTTTCTTCATGTGGGAGGCAGCTTTGGGTAAAATTCTTACTCTGGACAATCTAAAAAAACGGGGGCATAACCTTCCAAACCGCTGCTTCATGTGTCTTCAAGATGAAGAAACACCGTCCCACCTTTTGCTACACTGCAGTTTTGCACGAGCAGTTTGGCTTCACACTATACCCATTAGTAATTGGTGTTGGGTAATCCCTAAATCCCTTCTTCAAGTTGCCTTTTGTTGGTCTCGCCCTGGACTGTCTCCACTTGGTAGGATCATTTGGCGTATGATCCCAACAGCCATCTCCTGGAGCCTATGGAATGAACGCAACAACAGAGCGTTTGAAGGAAAAGCGAAGTCAATCACACAACTGTTGATTGAAATCAAATCAATGATCTGTTTTTGGGCAAGAAACGCATCATCGGATTTCCTATATTCTATCAGCCACTGCGTTTTCAATTGGGACAGTATCTTTTTGTAATATTTATAACCATCATGTAGTTGCCTTCCACTAGGCATTTGGCTTCCCCTTTCATCATGCTATTGCATGATGATTCTTCCTTATTTGTAACCTTTATTTTATTCTTTTATTATATTTAATTTCTTTCCGCTTCAAAAAAAAAAATGTATAAAAAATAATCAAATTGGGGGAGTTTATTATATACTCATGTTATACCCATAAGTGTGAAAGGGTGCGTCCCCAAAGGCCCATACAGTGTCCAAAAATGGTTTATACTAGTAGTAACGATTACTACCTTTTGGCTATAATAGAAGCAATAGTTTTGTAATTTGCTAGGGGAGATGCATTGTGATGCATTATCTCCACATGAGTTTGTCGTTTAAGAACTAACGATATTACAGATAAGTAACATCAACGCCAGTGTCCAGATACCCTCGACAAACACTGGTAAGCTACGTGTCCGGATACCCTCAACAGACAACATAGCACAAGTAACGTCTAGATACCCTCAACGGACATGTTCAGATACCCTCGACGGACAAAACGCGCATAAGTCGACGACTGCAGACTAGATAAGGGCCCCTATTAATCCAAAGAAAGAGCTCTTCACTCTCCTCTCGCGTCTAACACCCATCGGGCAAGCGTGTGAATCCTTAGCTAAACTAGTTACTCAACACCACCAACAAACATGGTTTACCAAGAAACAATCATGACTTCCTAGACTTCAACATATGCACCCATCTCTCTGGCGTCCCATTCGAACTCCTAGTGATGTCTCAGATAACGTGTCACTTCCGGTCCATGACATTTCATCCTACAGGAAGTCTCTAACCTTTCATTGGCTTACCTCGATGATAGAGTACACTTAATATATATATATATATGTATATATATAAGTCTTGTTTCTTTTAAGTTAAAGTTCAAAAACCATTTTGAAATCCTTTTGAAAACTGATATTCTTTTGGATAGAAATTTCCTTTTTAAAATCCATTTTTTGAAAACTCATACATCACAATAGCAGGTGCAACTAGCCCTAAAGGTACCACACTCCAAGTCAAAGTAACACAGGCACTAGTCCACCAAAAGCCTACACAGTTATCCTTGGCACCAAGAAAATTCATGATATTTCCGTGTATGATGAAAAGGTCATTGTGAATCACCATTCATGTGAAATGTTCGTAAAACATGATAATTTGTTAAACATGCATCATTTGTCATAACAAGCATTTTCCAAATAAAATACAACAATAAGGTCTAAGGGTTTCTTCATCGCATGTGTTTGTTGTTATCTAAAGTCACATGCCATGCCTTGGATACAAAATATATACATAATGGTTTGGAAACATGCATTTTAAAAATGGTTGGGTGTTATTAAGATGAATTGACCACCTACCTCTAGCGATACAGAAACTGATCCTCCTCACCCAAAGAGTTAACAACACCCAGCTCAGCGACGGGAGATAGAAAACAAAATAAACAAAATTAGGTTCTAGTACTTAGAACCAAAAATCAGATAAATAGAAGAAAAGTAACAAAAATCAAACTTAAAAATTATCAACTACATAGAGTACTACTCTAAACCTCTCAAGTTAGTAGAATTAGTACTACTCCTATATCAAAAGTCTCTAATCATCCTTTCATACCTAAAGACAAGTCAAAGCTTACCACTTAAAGCATCGAATCAGTTGAACTTTATTTTAATTCTCTAATATACTAATAATCCTCCAACAATGCAAAAAATAGTAAACTAGCCCATCTTAAGCTTAGATTTATCCTTAAGGTCTCCATTGAAATCATCAAAATCCCCAAATAATGTGTATTTACCCACCGAACATGAGCATATAACAATTCTAGAGCATGAATCATTTTCAAGCTCTTTGTTCAAAATAACCTTAAGCTTAAGAAACCACCACTTAAAACTAAGCAAGGATAATCTCAGCTTACAATCCTTAAATGCCCAAAATTAGCTCACCAAGACTTATAAATGGCTCAACATAAAATTTAAACATATAGTTTATCATGATCACATAAATCCCAAATAAGATTAATTTCACCATTCAAATTACAAAAATCTGTCCAAGCTTGTAAGAATAAAACTACACGTGAAAAATACACTTTTAAAAACTCTTCGTACATACGCTTGTACGCCCACGAGTCATTTTCTTTCGCTCGTGTAATAAAACTTGTATTTTATAAAATCACTCCGGCCTCGTGTGTAATAACACGCTCGTGTCATAAAACTTGTATTTTATAAAATCGCAATCTACCACATTTGTACACGCGTACTTGAAAAATACACATATTTTGTGTTGCACACTTGAAAAGGAAAACTAAGTGCTGCATTTTAATAGTGAACTTGTGCAGACATACACACGTATCAAGATGTTTCGTATAAATCTTGTCAACAATGTGAATTACTTGCAAACATGTATAGATGAGTAAATATGTGTATCTTTGTCCTGTACGAAGAATAATATTCGTACAATTGCCTAGCGCATGTGCGAACGTGTCACTTTTTCAATACGTGACTAATAATAGCAATTTGTATTACTTTTGTCCCAAAAAACTTTATAAGCATGAAACGTAGGCTTAGGGGGCTCAAACTTACATTTCATATACACACTCTTTTGTAGAATAATGATAGTTGGATCAAACAATTCCCTAAAAATCTTTAGTTATGAAATAAGGGTCGATCTTACGATCGGGCGGTTGTTGGGTGCCTAACACCTTTCCGACCCATACCCGGATTCCTTACCTCGAATCTCTGACTGTAGACCAGTAAATGGATCATCACAATGATTTCTTAAAAACTTAGAAATTAGAGTGATTTTCAAAACTTGGGTCCTGATTCCCCATAATTAGGTGGCGACTCCTACATCATTGTATATTTACCCCATGTGGTAAATTTTTGTCCACCTCCTTTTCGTCAACTCCGAGCGATGGAAAGTGGGTCGGGTGAAAATTTACAGTTCCACAATCACAACAACGAGCATATTCAACCTCATTTGACTCCAACATTTTGAATTAAATCTCACATGTGGGAGTCTTATATGGTAAGAAATAAACTCCAGTATTAATAGATATTTTTTTTTCACAAAATGAGTTTGGTGACTTAAGGCATTGGGTTATCAAAATATTAAAAAAATAAAAATAGAACAAAATAAAGCAGAGTTTTTTTAGAGAAAACCAAAAGTTCAAAATTTTCTTTAAAAAAATAAAAAAATTGGTTGTACATATCTAGCTCTGTGAGTCCGAATAATACTCAGTCTATTTATTTATTTTTTTAATTTTTATAGAAAGACGTCTGTCCAGTTTTTGGTTAGAGTTAAATTTAAGTCGGGTTTTTAAAACAAGTCAAAGGCATTTGATTTGGTCGTAGTAGCCCTTAACAACAACATGTAGCCTTTAAATTAGGTGGCCCTTATCAGTTGTCTATGCGGTAGATATCAGGAGCCAATATAAATTGCATCAACTTTTATCTCTCTCTCTTTCTCTCTATAAAGGGATATTGCACCAGGCCTTATTGCACCAATTATTTTTGTGGGGTCTACATGCAGATGATTTAAGGAATTATTTTCGGTGAGGGTGTTCTCCTCACCGTGCATATCATCATATTTAAAAATCAGCCTATTCTAAGACTTTTAACCCGCTCAAATCATCTCGTTAAAAATAGGCAAATTTTAGTCATCTCTCTTAATCGTTGAGTTTTTTATGAACTTTTCATGAGGTTAAAAGTTCTTTAATGAGCTAATTCTCAGATATGATGATCTATATAGTGGTAAAAAGACCCCCTCAAATTAGCCTTTGGATCATCTCTATATGCACACCACTTTGTCCTTAAAAAAGAAGTGGTGCAATAGTGGCGCAATAAGGCATGGTACAATATCTCTCTTTATATATATATATATACTAAAAAAATAGAACGTTGGTTGTCAATGAGACAAACAATGATCCAGATTTCAACATTCATCCACGAATCTAGCATCCATAAGGTCTTATAAACCCTACATTTGAAATCCCCAAATGAGTTATTAATGAAAATATAGATATGGTTTGAGAGACAAAGAGATTGACCATTAAATGCAGTTGAAAAATTAAGTTATAATTCAGAGAAGAGGGAAAGAAAGCGAGTGCCACCCAAACTTTAATTTAATCAATAGGCCCATCAGTTAACTATTGAAAGTCTAAGTCTCCAAAAGAAAACCATAACTAATACACTAAAAAGTGTATAACTTAAATCCTTGCACTAAGTATGATCGTCATTGAGTATGGTAGTAAGCAGGGGTCATTCCCACAGAAGATTGTTCCTAATCTATAAGTTATTGACACAAAACAACACATGAATTCTAAACTGACCAGATTAAAATGAACTTCAAAAACCTACTTAGACTTAATAAAAACAACTAAAAACTTGCAGACACACTAAGAACACACTAAACATGTTGCACACACAATTTGGGGCGGAGGAGGGGGGGGTGGGTTGGTTTTGATTTGATATGTAGAAAAATTAAAAGAAAATGAACATCAAAACTAGAATTTTTTTTATAAATTACTCCGAAGGAGTAAAATTTATTAAAAAGAAGAAAAAACAAACACAGAAGAGGGGGACATTGCAAGCCTTACCTCAATAAAGAAAATACAGATATTAATACTAAAAGCAAATCCATCCACTTTTAATACATTATTTGAATCTATAGTATGGTAAACCAAGTAGGTCACGACCTACTGCTGAACGTAAAAAATCTGGGGTATTTGTCCACCAAAAGAAGCATGGTGTGCTGCACCCCTTTTTGATAAGACATCTGCACATTGGTTTCCTTCACGAAAAATATGAGAGAATCTGAAATTAATTTTTTAAAGTCTTTCAACACAATTATCCCATCTATTTTTGAGTTTCCATGGAACATTGAACTTATCCTCAAACGCCATCACAACCAATAGAGAATCACTTTCAACCCAAATTTTGTCCCAGCCTTGGTCTAGAGTGATCTCTATAGCACATACAGCAGCATAGAATTCAGCAAAAACCGAGGTTTTAGTGCCTAAACTTGTCGAGAAGCAGCCTACCAAATGACTATGATGCTTACGAAGAATGCCACCGCTACCTGCCCTTCCTGGATTACCAAGGGAACAACCATCTGAGTTAATTTTTATCCAGCCATTAAGAGGAGGATACCAACAAACCTTGTCAATACGAGGAGCCTTGCGAGATCTTGCCTTAACACCAAAATAACGTAGAGTTGATAAATCAACATCTGAGTTGTTCATATTGCAATTTGAGAGTTTACTAGATTCAGACGTTAACTTTGTTAGGAATTTTATTTCTTGAGGAATGGGAATCCACTCATCTTCAAATTGCACTTTGTTTCGGCTCCACCAATCGTCCAAAAACCACTGATTATAGCTGCCCAACACAGATCTTTCACCTAGGCATATGCTGCCATTCTGGATATGGTAGATAGTAGGTCATCTATATTATCATGATGTACTCTAACATTGAAGGCATATCCTATCAAGTTCCACAAGGCAACTACATACTGACATTCAAAAAATAGATGATTTGTTGATTCCATAGTCGAAGGTAAGTTACAAAGTGAGCAACATGAAGTAACAATGATTCCAGCTTGACGAAGACGATCATTTGTAGCAAGTCTACCATGTATTATTTTCTAAACGAGCCATGAGTGTCTTGGAGGGATGAAGTTGACCCAGATTTTCTGAAACCAAGTCGTCGTCGCACCTCGTAGATTGATGAAACTGAAAGCATCTTTGAAAGAAAGTTCTCCATCATGAGAAAGAGCCCAATCCGTTATGAAGTCTGCCACCGTTGTGTGTAAGGAGTTGTTTAAAGAATGCTCGATCCGAAGATGAGAAGCAATTGAACCATTCAGTAACACACACCAGTACTCATTCCAAAAGTTTATTCGTTTACCATCTCCAATAATCCAAGCCATGTTTGATACGATACGACTCCACTGCCTTTTAATGTCAGGCCAAAGAGAAGAGCATTTGTAGCAGTTTATCGAAGAATTCCTTGGGAAGAATATAAAAGAGGCCCATTGTGAATTTTTTGAGATCAGATCCCATGTCATTTTGAGAGTAGCAACTTCATTAATTGAGATTATAGAGCGTAGACTAAGTCTCCCTTCTTCTAAAGGCTTGCAATCCTTGTTCCAAGCAACGACAATTGCCTTTTTAATTTCAATGTCACCTGAAAAAATAAAATTTTTGAACCATCTCTCAGTAATCCTTAGTAAACCCATAGGCCAAGCTTACACATAAAATCTGTAGAGGAGAGCACCATGAAGAATTGATTTCACTAATTGTACCCTTCCCATCATGGATAAGGACTTGCCCTTCCACGTTGAAAGCTTTGTCTTTATTGCATCTATTATTGTTTGAAGATGCCATTTTGTAGGCTTACCTTTGAATATTGGTGAAAGGTCCATGTTTTATGTTTGTCGAATTTCGTGTCAAAAATTAACTCAAGATGATCTCTTGTAATTCTGAGTTAGAGTCTAGTGAGTCTCGATTCACTTCGGTTGAGAGAGAAGAAATCTACAAAGGCTCCGAAAAACTCAACTCACCACCGGAAGACATCCTAGGATGGTAAGTGACTTAGAACACTAAGTACCATAGGTGGT